>PITA01020394.1:0-35039 GCA_004023965.1 Spilogale gracilis
AATAAAGCTGTTCTCCCAAAAGAAACTTTAAACAAATATCTCTTATATATCAATCTTTATGTCTACTTGCTAAGAAGTCAGTGAATGCTACATCTGACTTATAAAATTGGATGAATATACTTTTATAGAGGGAAAATTCTTAAGATAGAACGTTTCATAATCCTTAGATATAACAGGTATATAATATATGAAGAATATCAAGTAAAAAATTCAGTAAGTCTGGAGTAGGGCCTAGACATCTATAGTTCTATACAACTTTATAATTAGGTCTAATATGCCTTGAGACCCACTGACTTAAAAATTACTTGGTTCATATTTTTTAAAAAAGAAGAAAAGCCTGTGGCAGTCAACACTTTAAAAAATAATTGATATGTATTGTTGCTCAATATCATCAGACAAAACCCTGCCAAGACTCAAATAAATAGGGGAAAGTTCAACAGAACTATTTTTATAAGACTTTCAGTCACTGTTTTCCCCAAATTTAAACATATACAGAAAGCAAGACATTGAAAAATCTCCAGGGACTTCCCATAAAGCATAAAATTTCTGAAATAATTATATTAATAACATCATACCTACACAAATTTAATCTAGGGAAGGCTGAGCATTCCTTCTGATGTTATTAACAACTCTTTCCATGCAGCTCACCAAACCTGATTATTTCTAGCATCCCTTTTTATAAGGTAAAAGAACAAAGCTTTGTGATTTTCCAGGAACCCTCTGGGAAATCTCAAAGACTACTTTAGGTGTAAAAGATTTCCTGCAAATTTTATTTATTTTCTTTTATATTTCAGACCTGATTTTTGGTAGGCAAAACCAAGAGTTATCAGAGAGATTTAGACACTTGATTAAGACAGGATTGTTGGTGCCCGAGAAACAATACTTGGTTGTTCATTGAATCAAGGTGACAATAAGACATTTAAAAATAAATACAGGGAGGAAACAGGATTGTAAAGAACCTTAGCACTTTCATAAGCAAGGAAACTTTTTATTCTTCTCCTCCTCCTCTTTTTCTTCCTTTCCTTCCTTTTCATAGGTAAGAGGATAAAGTCAGCATGGACCAGCTTGCATTCCCACCAACAGTGTAAGAGGGCTCCTCTTTCTCCACATCCTCACCAACATTTGTTGTTTTCTGCCTTATTGATTTTTGCCATTCTAACTGGCATAAGGTGGTGTCTCATTGTGGTTTTGATTTATATTTCCCTGATGGCTGGTTGTGTTGAGCACTTTTCCATGTGTCTGTTAGCCATATGTATGTCTTTTTGGAGAAGCGTCTGTTCATGTCTTCTGCCCATTTTTTGACTTGATTATGTTTTTTGAGTGTTGAGACACTCTGGGAAACAGTATGGAGTTTCCTCAAGATGTTAAGAATAGAGCTACCCTACAACCCAGCAGTTGCACTACTAAGCACTTTTCACTAAAAGAAGGGGTACATGTACCACAATGTTCATTGCAGCAATGTCCTCAATAGCCAAAATGTGGAAGGAGCTAAGATGCCCATCAACAGATGAATGGATAAAGAAGATGTGGTTCATATATACAATGAAATATTACTCAGCCATCAAAAAGGATGAATACCCACCATTTGTATCAACATAGATAAAACTGGAAGAGATTATGCTAAGTGAAATAAGTTCAAGCATAGAAAGACAATTATATAGTTTCACTTATATTTGGAACATAAGGAATAGTATGGTGGGCATTAGGAGAAGGAAGGGAAAAATGAAGGGAGGGGGAATCAGAGGGGGAGAGGAACCATGAGAGACTATGGACTACAAGAAACACACTGAAGGTTTCAGAGGGAAGGGGGGCTAGGGTGATGGGTTAGCCAGGTGATGGTTATTAAGAAGGGCACATATCGCATGGAGCACTGGGAATTATAGGAAAACAATGAATCATGGAACACTATATCAAAAATTAATGATGTACTGTAACGTGACTAACATAAGATAATAAAATTTTTAAAAAATTTTAAAAAGTCAACATGGAGAATGTAAGATTATTCAGGCAGTTACAGAATATTTGCTTTCTAGGCAGATTACACAGAAAGTAAATAAGATAGCCAACCCTCCTGGCTTCCGTAGGACTGTTCTGATCGTAATACTAGAAGTTGCACATCCCAGGAAACCCTTAGTTCCAGGCCACTCAGACATGTGTGCCACTTAAAAAAGAATAGACATTTGCATTGTAGGTGAAGACATTAATCAGAAAATCAAAGATGCAAGCCCAGCTTTGCAAAAATTCTAACACATGGGCACCTGGGTGGCTCAGTTGGTTAAGCAACTGCCTTTAGCTCGGGTCCTGATACGGAATCCCAGGATCAAGTCCCGCATCGGGCTTCCAGTTTCATAGCAAGTCTGCTTCTCCCCCTGTCTTCCCTCTCATCCTCTCTCACACACTCTCTCTCTCTCAAATAAATAAATAAAAATCTTTAAAAAAATTCTAACATATTTCATAGCTTCTAAGACTAAGGATTATAAACCAGGATAAGAAAAATATACTTTCCAAGTTTTTTCCTTTACCATACTTTTTCATATTCTGCTTACACTTTTATTCTAATACAGATGTCAAGAGGTCCATAAGTTCAAAACTAACTCTATAATAATATTAATAACATGCTGTGTATTCATCATCACTATCTTCAAATTAATGCATAAATATTTTAAATATGTCTCAGTTTCGATTTTTAATGGGGTAAATATAAATAATTGTAACCACGTAAATCCCAAGAACCACTGCTTATGGAAATCAAAAGCACATTCTTGGTTGTGTTTCTGTCTTTGCTCCTAGTGCAGTTGTAACCAGTCATATTAATTATAACTTTTGACTGAAGTAATTAATTTCTATTTCATAGAGAAAACTAGAGAACAGATAATTGAGAACTTTCTGTCACACTGAAGCATTTTAGCAGATTAGCAGAGTTCATAATACAGTTTTTTACAGTCACATGCATCCTGTGTGGCAAAAATGAGCACATTCATTAACATGACTCATTGCTATAGCTTCTCTTTTAGCATATTAAAAAAAGCAAATTTATGCTTAGTAATCAATGTGTTGGTGCTCTGTCTTACTTAGAAAGTACCTAGATAGCCACTGGTTACATAATAATTAATTTAATTTAATATCAGCTCACAGTTTTTAAAAAAGCTGTTGGAATTAAAATTTTGTCAGAATAATGATTCAATTTAGTCAAACGTAAATTTACATTTTTCATAATCTTAAGGATTATGTAGGAGTAACATTAACTTATTTGATCAGCAAACCTGTGAATGTCTAAGAAAAATATACCTACATAGAAAAAATTGTTTATATTATACTTAACAGTGATAAATCAGAAAAGACAAAGCTGTTTTTATTAAAATCACATTAGTAAACTGGTCTTGTTTACCAAACATTTACTTAATTATGTGGATTTGGATTCTTAAAAGGTTTCTGACTTAGCATCAAGAAGAATAATTTTAGCATATTTTTATAGCACATTTAAAGTATTTAAAATTTAATTATCTTATTTGGGGGGATTTTATATAGGTACTTATTAATTCTGTAAATGAGCCAGAATAAAACTTCTTCTTCTTTTTTTTTTTTAAAGATTTTATTGATTTATTTGACAGAGAGAAACACAGTGAGAGAGGGAACACAAGCAGGGGGAGTCAGAGAGGGAGAAGCAGGCTTCCTGCTGAGCAGGGAGCCCGATGTGGGACTCGATCCTGGGTCTCCGGGATCATGACCTGAGCCGAAGGCAGTCACTTAACCAACTGAGCCACCCAGGTGCCCCCAGAATAAAACTTCTTTAAATGACTTTGTACTTTAATTTATTTATACCCTCCACAAATAGAAAAATACGCACACACACACACACACACACACACACACACACACACACACAAGAGGTAAAGACCTTTCCAAATTACAGACAGAGAGCTTATAGCTTCAATTCTATAATTTTAGTCACAGGTCTCATGACACTGACAGGAATTGTTTTTTAAGTCTTCATTTTATGTGCCAAAGAGAATTGTTCTTCCTAGTGACCATGAATTTTTTAATTAATCTGTGTTCCAGATATGCTTCAAACCCATAAGCAAATAACAACAAGAAAAACAAATAAGGACTAATAAACCATATTCTCCATCATCTCTCACCCAGCAAAGAATAGCTATCTATCATTTATCTACAAAAAACATCAAATGGCCAGACCATCAAGCCAAATTCCCAGTAATTGCTGTCACTAATGAAGTATAAGTGATGGACTATAAGTGAACAAAATCAAAATGCAAAATTAATGGAGGGAAAAAAATACAGAGAATGTAGAGTTGGCAAAGTTAAAGTTCTGTTGACACTTGGGATTCACTAGGAGCCAAGAAAAAAAAAAAAAAAAACGTGTCTTGCCTTAAGCTGCTCATGAAGCATACTTGTCTGGGCACGCAGTCTACCTGCCTCTGTCAGATACTCCTATTGTGCATCTCAGCAGAAACTTCAAAATTGTTAAAAGAATTTTTTTTAAAGATGAAACCATAACTTATACAAATATAAAATGAACACTGAGCAAAGATTTTAAATTAACTCATTAATTGATGAGGGAACAAGTAAGATGTCACTACTGGCTCAAATGATGATTTAACTCAAAGAGACTTATATTCTCTACTGGATAAAACCTATTTGCAGTGCCATGATCAAGAATCAATTGCACAACTATACACAGGAAACAACTGCATCACAATCAGCTCTACAAGTTAACCTCCATCTCTACAAAATTGGAACATAGCCAAAGACAGCCTGAATGAGTAAACTAGACAGAACACCCACTGATATTTTTTGCCCATTTAAAAACTTTTCACAACTGGGGCACCTGGGTGGCTCAATGGTTAAGCATCCACCTTCAGCTCAGGTCATGATCCCAGAGTCCCAGGATCGAGCCCCTCATCAGCAGGAAGCCTGCTTCTCTCTCTTTCACTCCCCCTGCTTGTGTTTCCTCTCTAACTGTGTTTCTAAAGTTTTCACAACTTTTCCAAAAGGAATAAAGATGGTATAAATCTACAAAAGTGAAAGAGCAGTTGAATGATGGGAAAAATGGAAGTGTTTAGATGAGTAGTAATTGACTTAGCAGAGTAGGAAAAAAAAAAAAAAACCCTAAGTGTCACAAAGAAGTATGCCAATGATAAGCCATCTAATTTACCCATAGAACTTTCTGTGAGACACAGAAGTCAGAAGCACCAAATGCCCCAGAAGGTAGGAGTTATCTATTTTATAACTGGAAGTTTGTTCCTCCTAGTAACCTTTATCTATTTCTCCCATTCCCTCACCACCACACCCATCTCCTCTCTGGAAACCACCAGTTCTCTGTATTTAAGAATCTGGTTTTTTGTTTGTTCATTCCGTTTGTTTGGTTTTTAGATTCCACATATGAGTGAAATGATATATTTGTCTTTCTCTGACTTATTTCACTTAGCATATCACTCTCTAGGTCTATCCATGTTGCCACAAATGGCAAGATTGCATTCTTTTTTATGACTGAGTAATATTTCAATATTTCATTGTAAATACTCATATATATATATATATATATTCCATGTCTTTTTCAAATTAGGGTTTTGGTTTTTAGGGGGAGGTAAATACTCAGAAGTGGAATTACTAGTTCATGTTGTGTTTTCTATTTTTAATTTTTTGAGGAACCTCCATACTGTTTTCTCTGGTGGTTGTACCAATTTACATTTCCACAAACAGTGTATGAGGGTTCCTTTTTCTCCACATCCTCACTAACACTTATTGTTTCTTGGTCTTTGGATACTAACTATTCTAACTAATGTGAGGTGATATCTCATTCTGGTTTTGATTTACATTTCCCTGATGATTAGTGATGTTGAGCATCTTTTCATGTGTCTGTTGACCGTCATATATCTTCTCTGGAAAAATATCTACTGTGTCCTCTGCCTATTTTTTAATTGGATTATTTTAGGAGTTTTTTGATGTTGAGTTATTTAAGTTCTTTGTATATTTTGGTTACTAATTCATACCATTTGAAAATACCTTTCCCCATTCAGTAGGTTGCCCTTTTGTTTTGTTAATGATTTAATTCAGTGTGCAGAAGCTTTTTATTTTGATATAGTCCCAGTAGTTTTTTTTTTTGCTTTTGTTTTCCTTGCATGAGGAAGCATACCTAGAAGAATATTGCTAAGACCAATATTCAAGAGGTTACTGCTTCCATTTTCTTCTAGATGTTTTGTGATTACAGGTCTCACATTTAGATCTTCAATCCATTTTGAGCTCATTTTTGTGTATGGTATAAGAAAATGGCCTAGTTTCATTCTTTTGTATGTGGCTGTTTAGTTTTCTCAGCACCGTTTATGAAGAGACTGTCTTTTACCCATTGTATATTCTTACCCCCTTGGCTATAGATCATTGACCATATAGGTGTGGGTTTATTTCTGGGCTATCTATTTTATTCTACTGAACTATGTGTCTGTTTTTAATGCTAAACCATAGTAAAGGTTTTTTTTTTTCAAAGATTTTATTTCTTTATTTGTGTGAGAGAGAAACAGAGTGGATGCACAAACAGGGGGAGCAGCAGGCTCCCCGATAAGCAGGGAACCCAACGTGGGACTCAATCCCAGGATCCTGGATCATGACCTGAGCCAAGGCAGATGCTTAACTGACTGAGCCATCCAGGCATTCCCAAAACATAGTATTTTGATTACTGCAGATTTGTAGTATATCTTAAAATCTGAGATTATGATGCCTCCAGCTTCACTCTTCTTTCTCAAGATTGCTTTGGCTATTTGGGGTTGGGGTCGTTTGTGGTTCCATACAAACTTATAAAAAGCCCTTTAAATTAGTAAAAAAATAACAACCCAGTTTAAAATGAACAAAGGACATGAAAAGGCAGCTCACAGGAAAAATGTTCACAAATATTTGAAAATATGCTTAACTATACTTAGAAGAAATCCATTTTAAAATAACAAAATGCATTTTCACAAAACTATCTGATTGACAGAGATTTTTTAAAAATTATTTGTTAATGGGCGCCTGGGTGGCTCAGTGGGTTAAGCCTCTTCCTTCAGCTCAGGTAATGATTTCAGGGTCATGGGATCAAGGCCTGCATTGGGCTCTCTGCTCGGCACTTTCCTCCTCACTTTCCTCCTGTCTCTCTGCCTGCCTCTCTACCTACTTGTGATCCCTTTCTGTCAAATAAATAAATAAAATCTTTAAAAAAAAAAAAAGAAAAAAATTATTTGTTAATGCACAGGGTTGCCAAGAATGTGATGAAACAAGTACTCTCATACACTGGGACAACCTATTAAAAACCACTTTGACATTTTCTGCAATTTGTACAAAAACATATGCACAAGATAGATCAGAATAGCACTGTTTATAATTATAAATACCAGTAAACAACCCAAATGACCATCCACTCGGGACTGGCTAAATTAATTATGGTACTTGGAAGGAGCTGGAAACTATACAGAAGACAAAAAGAATTAGAAAGCTCTCTGTGTATCAATATGAAAATTTGCTAAGAGAAGCAAAAAAGAAAAATGTGGATCCAACTATGTTGTATTCTATATTTGGATAAAAAGGTAAGAAGGAGCAAATGTCTTCACATTTTATTTTATGTGCATAAATAAGCTCTGGAAAGGTACACAAGAAATTAACACAAATTGTTTCTTGCTTAGCAATGGTAGCAGCAGGAACTGAACCAAACTTTGAGTATTTTTTCATACTACCTTCGCTTTCAAGCCATGTGAATATGTTACCTATTCAAAAATGCAATAAAATAAGAATAGATAAATATGAAGTAGAGCATATGTGCTGATTTGAAAAGATTTGCAAGATATTTCAAATGGAAATGTCACTTTTCTCTAAGTCTCATGGAAGGAAGGTTCAGTGGGAGAGGCAGGGACAGGTCCCCTTGGGAAGAGGTGGTCTGGAGTGACTGCTGCCAAGTTCCTGAATCCTCATGACGATTAATAAGAGGGTGGGGGTGGGTGGGGAGGACACAAGGATTGCAAATGGGCCCCTTCCTAGGCCTGAGCCATTTGATCCCTGTGGTCCTGGGAGGGATGAGTATTCATGACCTCCTGTACTCCTAGTCTGCCTTCTTGGCATAAAACTGGAGAAGAGTCACAATTTATATAAAAACTAAAACAAGGCCTTGTGATGCCTGCTATCTGAAGAGACTCTCAGGTCTCCTTCTTCCTGGAGTTTCTGGTGAAGAAAAATCCAGTGGCTCATACCGCAGACTGACAAAACATCATTATTGCTATTCTAATCATGGGTTAAACCACTTATTGGAAACAAAACATTGTATAATAAGAGGTTTTGATTTTAACATCTTCATTGATTTTAACATATCAAATGGCATTTGATAAATGGTATGGGAGAATATGGACCAATATCTTATTGATTAAATCACCAATGTTTTGTAAATCAATCATTTACTTGGCAGGGCCCCATGGGGGTTCTGGTCAGCCCACCTCCAACAGTATGGGGAACAGACTTGCCTGGTCCCAGTTGCCCCATGGGGGTGTCCAGTTGGGAAACATTCAATCTTATTCAAATACATGGCTGAGGTTGACAACCCACCTGGCTGTTCAAGGGCAGCACCACCAGGTACTCCTCACCTGTATGGGCCCCAAAGAGTGACATGCCCCCAGTGGCTGCCTTAAGGTCACTATGGGCTTGCAGGTCACTATGCCATGGCCATTAGTAATACCTGTTCCTGAGGTCTGGCTCTCCCAAATCCATAGGGCAGCCCTCACAGAATGCAGGGCACTGAGGGGACCATAAGAGCCTGATGCTTTCTGTGGTCCAACATTTTTGGCTACCCTCAGCTCTCTTTTTATACCTGGACTTCATGGGAATTTTGTCTGCTTGTTTGTTTTGTGGCTCCCACATGTATATAATGTATGGCATCAATGCTTCTTGCAGTTTTATAGGTATCAGAATAACCTGGGGAGTTGGTAAGGCACACAGGGGCCCGGATCCTCAAAGTAGCATAGGACCTTGCCTCTGTGTTTTCACCAGCTTCATGGAGGTAATTCTTTTTTTTTTTTTTTAAGATTTTATTTATTTATTTCACAGAGAGAAACACAGCGAGAGAGGGAACACAAGCAGGGGGAGTAAGAGAGGGAGAAGCAGGCTTCCTGCCAAGCAGGGAGCCCGATGTGGGACTCGATCCTGGGTCTCCCAGATCATGACCTGAGCCGAAGGCAGTCGCTTAACCAACTGAGCCACCCAGGCGCCCCCATGGAGGTAATTCTGATAGGACCAAAGTTGGAGAACCATTGCACTAAACTCTTTTTAAAACATCACACCATTTAATTCTCAACACTGCCTTACTAAGTAAATATTATTTTCCTCAGCTAGAAAACAGAGCCTTACAGGTCAGATAGAAGCATGTCTGGATACAAATCCACAATCATCTTAGCAGCTGTGTGACCTTTAGAAGATACCTAGCCTCTCTGAAACTCATCATCATCCTCATAGTGGGACTTTGGTGACACTCCCTCCTTTGAAGGGTTGCTGACAGAGTTAAGTGAAACAATTCAGGACAAGTGCTTGACACACTCAACAAAACATCATTATTGCTATTCTAATCATGGGTTAAACCACTTATTGGAAACAAAACATTGTATAATAAGAGGTTTTGATTTTAACATCTTCATTGATTTTAACACATCAAATGGCATTTGATAAATGGTATGGGAGAATATGGACCAATATCTTATTGATTAAATCACCAATGTTTTCAATTAATTTGAGCTCTTAAAAAGAAAGATTGCTGGTAGCTTATAACATCTAGTAGTCAAAATGCTTGTGCCCTTCTTTCATAGAGTATACAAAAAATTGAGGCTTCTGCTGCAGAAATATCTTCCCCATTTACATTCAACACCAGCAGTTTTCACTGCACAAATATTTATTTATTCCTCATCTGCAATGTGCTAGGTACTGGGGATATGGGCAGTAAACAAAACAAGGAAAAAGGTAGTAAATAATCCTTTAATCTCAGGAACAGGGTCAATAAATAGATTTTCCCTAATCTGAGAAATGTCAGAAATTCATTAGGTCTGGTGGAAGAAAAGTTTAGTGGGAAGCAGTCTCCATTTGGCAGGATTGCGAAGGACATCCCAAGAATCTTTGGAAGAGAGGCAGGGACAGCTCCCTTGGGAAGAGGTATTATGTGCGACTCACTCTTGCCTGCTCTCTACATCCTTTCAACTGTAGTAAAAGTATAGGGCAGGTGGGAAGGACAAGGGGATTGAAAATGGACCCCTACCTGAGCCAAAGAAATTTGATCCCTGTGGCCCTGGGAAGAATCAGGGTCTGTGACCTCCTGGTCTCCTAGAATGGCTTCCGGGCACAAAAGTGGGATAAGAGCACAATTTACAAAAAATCTAAAACAAGACCTAGCTCTGTGTGATGGCTGAAGGAACACCACACCAGGTCTCCTTCCTCTTGGGAACTCTGGCAAGGACAAATCTGATGGTATCTAGTTCCCATAACAAACACGGGCCAAACATACAAGTTTTAGGGACATTAACCAAAAGGAGGGGAAGGAGTGAGCCCTGGGGAGAACATTTGTGAGCATTTAGCTGATGCCATTTGTATCAGCCCCCTATGGTTGAGCCTAAAGAAGCAGTGGCATACCCTATAGACGGCAGGTTTCCAAGCCCAGACTCACAGATCTATGTCCTGTACGAGGAGCAGAGCGGAGTGGACTGATATCAATCCAGTGCCATAGAATGGTGACCCCAATTCAATGGTCTAGATCATTTATTGTGAAAAATTTAGAGATGTTGATTATTATTTGCAGGCATAATAAAAGAAGTAAATGAGCTTTTAAACTAACCAGAGATGCTATTGAGTTAAATGTGCAGCCAATTATACACTGTGGCATTTTGGAGAGTTCTCTTAAAGTCACTTCAAAGGGTTCTACATGAGGAAGTGAACCACATCACTGCTATAATTGAGGAACAGCCCCCAAACTATCAAGTTTGGCATCATAGGCAAGTATTAGTGGAATGGCTAAAAGATCCATTTCAGGAGCTTGAGTTTATTGCTGATATATTTTTAAAAGATTTTATTTATTTATTTGACAGAGAGAAACACAGCTAGAGAGGGAACACAAGCAGGGGGAGTGAGAGAGGGAGAAGCAGGTCTCCCGCTGAGCAGGGAGCCTAATGTGGGCCTCCATCCTGGGACTCTGGGATCATGACCTGAGCCAAAAGCAGATGCTTAATGACTGAGCCACCCAGGCACCCCCATTGCTGATATCCCTTTTTTTTTTTTTTGAAGATTTTATTTATTTGACAGAGAGAGGGAGAGAGATCACAGGCAGGCAGAGAGGCAAACAGAGAGAGCAGAGGAAGCAAGCTCCCCACTGAGCAGAGAGCCTGACTCAGGCCTCGATCCCAGGAACCTGAGATCATGACCTGAGCCAAAGGCAGAGGCTTAACCCTCTGAGCCACTCAGGTGCCCTGATATTCTTAATCAGGATGCAAAGAATTATCATGCCCAGCAACATCAATAATGGGTTATTCAGGAATTTATACTTTGAAATAATGATCTGCCGTATGTAGACCAACTTCTTTTTTTTTTTTTAATTAACAAATAATGTATGATTTGCTTCAGGGGTACGAGTCTGTGTCTCATCAGTCTTATACAATTCACAGCACTCACCATAGCACATACCCTCTCCAATGTCCATAACTCAGCCACCCTATCATGCCCCCCCACAAGCAACCCTCACTTTTTTTCCTTCGATTAAGATGTAGAGCATCTTCTTAAAGAGGATGTGACAAAGAACCCTGTCTGGAACAAAAGCTACCTCATAATTTCTAACACCACTGGCTACAGTGATCATGCTAATTTGGAGAGAGAATTCTAGTTAGTAATCTCCTTCAACCTGTTCACTCATTAAAAGAGCATATGTGTGTCTGTCATGTCTCAGGCATCAGGGACACAGCAAAGATCAAGACTGCCCTTGATCCTGCCCTCATGGAACAAATAGGACAGAATATTTAGATGAACTCTATAATGACAAATTTACAGACACTACAACATACCTCTACTTTGTAGTGTGTTAAGTTTCTTAAAAACTGTTGTGACTATAGTTTGAGAAGAAATCAAATTTTGTGGTGTCTAGGAAGCTCTATTTTATTTTATTTTTCATTTTTAAAAGATTTTATTTGAAAGAGAAAGAAAGAACAGAAGTAGGGAGAGCTACAGATGGAAAGGGAGAAGAATACTCCACGCCGAGCAGGGAGCCTGATGTGGAGCTCAGACCCAGGACCCTAGGATCATGACCTTAGCGGAAGAGCAGATGCTTAACCAACTGAGCCACCCAGGCATCCCTGGAGCCCTTTAGATAATAATCTCCAGAGGCCAGGTTATCGTCACAGGGTTTGGAGCTGAATAAGCCTTTGTTGCAGTGGGCTTTTATGTACATCATAGAATGTTTAGCAACATTCCTGGCCTTTATGCCCTGTATCAGTAGTAACTCCCTCCCCTGAATAAAAATGTCCCTATTGCCAAATGTCCCCTGTGGGACAAAACCATCCCCAGTTGAAAACTACTGTTTTAACATACAAAAAGCTGTTATAAGAGCTAGAATTTTCTGAAATAGCATGAATTTCTGTATTAATGTCCATAAATATTAATAGTCACCTCTTTTTTGGAAAAAAAAGTCTACTTGATCTGATTAACTATTGCTACCCTAGCTTTTTGTTTTTTGTTTTTTTTCACTTCTATGTGCATGGTATATGTTTCTTCATCCCTTCACTTTGAATCTGTATGTGACTTTAGGTCTGAAGTAAGTCTCTTGTATGCAGCCTACAGATTTTTTATCCATTCAGAATGTCACCCTATGTTTTTTATTTGAAGTATTAGGTTCATTTTCACATGAGGTAATTACTGATAGGTACATGCCTTTTGTTAATTGTTTCTGGTTGTTTTTGTAGTTGTTTAGTTTCTTTGTTCTTTTCTTGCTCTCTTCCCTTTGTTGTCTGATGGCTTTCTTTAGTGTTATGCTTGGATTCCTTTCTTTTGAATTTTTTTGGTATTTATTATAGGTTTCTAATTAAGTTTATATATAACATCTTATGTGTATGACAGTCTATATTATGTTGGTTGCTTAAGTTTGCACACATTCTAAAAGCACTAAATTTTTACTCCCCCCTCCATGTTTTATGTATATGATGTCATATTTTACATCCTTTTATTTTTGTATCCCTTGAAAAATTTTTATAGATATAATTGATTTTTACTACTTTCATGTTTTAACCTTCATATGGCTTTATAAGTGATTAATCTACTACCTTTTTTTAAAATCTACTATCTTTACTATATATTTGCTTTTATTGGTGAAATTTTTTCCTGTCATAATTTTCTCCCAGTTATGGTCTTTTTCCACTTAAAGAATTCCCTTAAACATTCTTTTGTAAGAATGGTTTTAGTGGTGATGAACTCCTATAACTTTTGTTTGGGAAACTCTGTCTCTTCTATTCTGAATGATAACCTTACTAGGTACAGTATTCTTGGTTGTAGGTATTTTTCTTGTCAGCACTTTGAATATATCATGCTACTCATTTCTGGGCTGCAAAATTTCTGCTGAAAAACTAGCTGATAGCCTTAGGTTTTCTTTGTAACTGTTATCTTTTCTCTTGTGGCTTTTAAAACTCTTTGTTTATCATTGTTTTTTGCCATTTTAATTATTATGTATCTGGTGTAGACCTCCTTGAGTTCATCTTGTTAGGGGCTCTCTCTGCTTCCTAGACCTGGATGTCTCTCTCCTTCCCCAGATTAGGGAAGGCTTCAGTGATTATTTCTTCAAATAAGCTTTCTGCCCCTTTCTCTTTCTCTCCGCCTTTTGGGATTTCTATAAGGTGAATCTTATTAACACTTGATGTTGCGGAGTTCCCTTAATTTATTCTCGTTTATTATTATTATTTTTCCCTGTTCACTTTGGTTGGTTTTTTAAAAAAGATTTTATTTATTTATTTGACACAGAGAGAGATCACAAGTAGGCAGAGAGGCAGGCCGAGAGAGGAGGAAGCAGGCTCCCCGCTGAGCAGAGAGCCCAATGCGGGCCTCCATCCCAGGACCCTGAGATCATGACCTGAGCTGAAGGCAGAGGCTTAACCCACTGAGCCACCCAGGTGCCCTGGTTGCCTTTTATTACCCTCTCTTCCAGATCAGTGATGCATTCTTCTGTGTCCTCCAATCTGCTATTGATTCTTTCCGTATTTTTTATTTCAATTATTGAATTCTTCAGCTCTGATTTGTTATTTTTTTATATTTTCTCTTTGTTGAAGTTCTCACTGAGCTCATCTACTTTTCTGTCATGTTCAGTGAGTATCTTTATCACTATTACTTTGAATTCTTTATCAGGCATATTGCTTATGTTGTTTCATTTAGTTATTTTACTGTGATTTTGTTTTGTTCTTTCATTTGGACTTTTTCCTCTGTCAATTCATTTGTTTCTCTGTGTTTGTTTCTGTGTCTTAGGTAGGTCAGCTATATTTCCTGGTCTTGAAAGTAGTAACCTTGTGAGGAAGAGGTCTTCTGGTGCCCTATAATGGAATCCCCTCTGGTCACCAGAACCAGGCACTCCAGGGTATCCCCTATGTGGGTTGAATGCACCCTCCTATTGTGACTAAGCTGCAGTTGCCTTCAGCCTAGCTGGCTGCAATCACCTTCTTTGCCTGCTGTGGGCACACTGGGTAGGATTTGGTCCCTGTGCTATTGAGAGATCTGCCTGAGGTCACTGAGGACTTCTTGGTGGGTGGGGCTGGCAGTCAGATTAACTGTTTGCACTTAGCCTCTCTGCCACAGCTGCAGGCGTACCAAAGGGTAAGGCTTGCTCTCTGGGCAGTGAGGTAATAGGCCCATCTGCTACAACTGCAATTCTGGTGTGCAGGATTAACTTCTTCCCTCCCCAGGGCAGGAGTCAGTTTGAAGTGGCACCATTCAGGGTCAGGACTGTCAATAGAGTATCACAGGACAGGAGCTGCTTTGGAGGGATGCCTGCTAAAGCTGGCAGTTTGACTAGCATAGGTTCTACAGGGGAGCACAGGGCCAGGGCTTATGGTGCTAATAAGGTAGATAGTATTGGTGCTAGCTTCCATAAACATCAGCCTATCTAGGCTGGAAGAAGGGAGGAGAAATTCTATTCTTCTTGGAGTTATCTCCTGAAGGGCCTTGCCTCTCCAGCACACATTCTAAGAATAGTCAATAAATATTAATGTCTACCCCAGGCACTTTTCAAACTGCTTTTTCTGTGCTGTGTCTTGGGCTGGGTTATGTATTATGCTGGTTTATTAAACCCACTGATGTTTAAAGTTCCTGAAATTAAGCCCTGGAAGTTTCCAAGCCAGATATTATGGGACTCATTTTCCCAATGCAGGTCCCTAGTGCCAGGGGTACCTGGTCTGACCCTCTCATTTCTCTGTGTTTGTGATGTCCGTCCCACTTGTAGTTAGTCTCATCGGAAGAGTTTGGTTCCCAACTGCTTCTCTACCTTTCCTACCCTTTTCAACATGGCCTTCTCTCTATGATTAACTGTGGAAGGTCTGTTATGCCAGAGTTCAAGTTATTTTCAGAGTTATTTGTAAAGATGTAGCTGTTAGCTCTGTGTTCCCATGGGATGAGCTGAGCTTAGTATCCTTCCCTGCCATCTTCCTGACTCCCCTCAATAATCTGTGTTTTAATTAGCCCCACAGATAAATTTGATACTTTCTAGGATTTGAGAACCACTGCTCTAGAGGTTCCTCTTGTTTTTCAGATAATATTTAAGCTTATATTTCTTACAAACATCTAGTCAATCAATAATTACAGCCTCCTTAGCACACATTTACTTCAGGTCAATTAGCTAACTTCCCATACAGTTATGGGATTTTAGTTTGGGTTGCTACTAATTTTTTTTCCCAAACCATCATGAATGAATGCATGAATAAAAATGATTTCATTAATTTTTTATTAAAATTTAATTTACACACAACAAAAAGGAACCACTATCAGTTGTAGAGTTTTAGTTTTAGCAATTGTCATACAACTACTACCTGAACTATAGAACATTTCCAACCGTCCTCCCCAAGAAATTTCCCTTGTGCCCTCTCCTATCCTACCTTTTCTTTCTGTATTCACGAAATCATTGATCTATTTTATGTCACTGTAAATTAGATTTTTTTTCCTGGAGTTTCCAATTAATGGAACCATGCAGTATACAATCTTTTGTGAAGTTTCTTTCCATCAGCATAATATCTATAAGATTCATCGATGCCATTATGTTCCTTTTTACCATTGAGTAGTATTCAATTGTGTGAATATACTACAATTTGTTTATCTATTAATTTGTCAATGAATGTTTGGATTGTTTCCAGTTTGGGGCCATTGTATCTGAAACTGTTTAGTTTTTAAAACCCTCATATTTTAATGAAGTTCATTGCATTAAGGATTCTTAGTCAAGTCTTTCCCCTTAATCACTGCAAGATATTATTCATTTTGGCTTTCCATCAGAATTGTTGAAAAGTTAGATATCAATCCAATTACTGTATTCTTTATTTGTAGGTAATCTATGGTTGTTTTTGTTTTCTCTGGAATATTTTAGATTTTCATTTTATTTTGTTGATCTACATTTCCATCCATGTGTTTTGTGTTACATACATTCAGGATAATTTCCTCAGTCCTATCATCCAATTTACTAAGTCTCTCTTCATCTGTATTTAATCAGCTATTTAACCCATATATTACTTTTTAATTTTAATGACTATATTTTTAAATTTCTACAACTACTCTCTGGTTATTTTTCAATCTATTTTTAAAATGCCACTTTATCCTTTTTTATGTTTTTAAATTTTGTTGCTCATTCTAATCATAACTTATTTTACAATTTGTTACTGACCATTTTTATCAGACTCTTAGGCAGTCTGGTTTGACTATACATTTCTGCTGCTGTTGTTTTGGTGGATTTTTATGTGTGTTTTGCAATTTTGGATGAGCTCACATTGGGCTAACTTTATCACATGAAAGTCTGGTTGGCCTAGTTTGAAGATGTGTCCCTCCAAACAGTTTTCACATTTATTCCTTTCTGGAAGCCTCTACATTTTGCAAGTTCAGAACTCCATATATTTAATACATAGGCTAGCAGGAAGCATAAGCTCAAACCTTAAACCAGAGGCAGAGCAGGGAAGAACTTCTTTTTTTTTTTAAGATTTTATTTATTTGACAGAGAGAAACACAGCCAGAAAGGGAACACAAGTAGGGGGAGTGAGAGAGGGAGAAGCAGGCTTCCCGCCGAGCAGGGAGCCCGATGTGGGACTTGATCCCGGGTCTCCGGGATCATGACCTGAGCCAAAGGCAGTCGCTTAACCAACTGAGCCACCCAGGTGCCCCAAAGAACTTCTTTTTAACTCACATAGATCCCAGGCCAAATAGACAAACTTTCTTTTTGTCTCTGGACAGATTTGGGTATGTCACACTCTTACTGGCAGAGTAGTCTGTCCAGTGTTTTAGTTTCATGCAAGCAATCTTAGTTATAGCTTCCTGCCTGACAGAATGAATGCCTCCACCCACCCATTGAAATTCAGATCTCTTGCTTATTGCAATTAGCAGTCCCACTTTTGCCCCCAACCATCTCCCCCACCAGGTCAGCTTTTTAATATTTTCTTACAGGGGAGACCTAATAGGAGATTCAGTTGGGGACAGAAGGGGCTGTGTGGAAATCTTTTAATCTGAACCCAGAAAGGAATACCTGCCTTTATAAACCAACAGGCTAAGTGCTCAGCTTAGAGCAGCTTCTGGCTGGACATCAAATAATGAAGACTGATGCTTATCATCTGTCTGTTTCTTCTGTCTTCACTCATTTTCTCTTTGTGGGAAGTTGTCCTTTACTCTTCCCTTTATCCCACATTGGTTTTTTTATAGCACCTGGGATGTTTTTTTTACTGTGTGTCTTCCTAACTCTGGCATATTTACTAAAAAATGGATATGCTGCTTTACATCCTCCAAACCACACACAGACAGAACCACTTGCTTAGATATCACAGCGTATGAATACATATATTAGAGCTCCAAAATGCCTTAATTAAAATTGGCCTCACTTTTGGGGACCATGGTTTATCCATCTCAGCCCACACTTCTGTGCTTCAGAGTGTAGAGGCTCCTGCTTAGGCCTCATCTCTCAAAACTAGGCATCAGAGCAGGAAACCAACTTATTTCCTGACCCACTTGGATAGCTAATTTGGGGGAACAGCCTGAACCAAGAGTCTTTGTCCAAATGCTAGTTATGGCCCCCACTTTGGTCAAGGCAATCCTCAGTTTGCTCCTGGAGTCTTAAAGTAGAGTCCTACTTCCCTTCTGCCTCCCATCTGGCCTCCCTACAGATCTGGCTTGCTTTTAGTAGATTGGGTCCTGCCCAGTGTGGGCTGGGCACAGGTATTTGTTTTTCTCATGGGCAGGATAGAGCATTCAGTGTGGGGCCAAGGACTCTGTGGGAACCCAGCCAGCCAAAAAGGAGTTGCTTTGGAGCCTTGCATGTGGAAGAGGTCATTGGGACACCCATGCTGGCCACGTTGGACTTCCTGAGTGTGAGTTGCTCATAGTCCTGCTGAACTTTGCAAAGCAAAGGAAAGTATTTTTGGATTGTGTTTATAACCTTTGAACCTGTTATCTTAAAGCCATAAACCTGGCCTACTACACTATAAAAGTAGCTCATTTCAATATGTTCTCCCTGCAGTCTGCTCCTTGACATTCAACACTCACCCACACTGAGCTAGAGGCTATCATCATGACAAGGGACCAGAATGGAACCTGGGAAATGGAGAGTAATGACAACTTTGAAGGCTACATGAAGGCCCTAGGTAAGGGGGAGACTAGTTATGGGGGAAGAGGGGAACTTTGGAAGAAATATGGTCCAGCTCTCCAGACAGTGCCACCATAGAATTCAACAGATCTGTGTGCAAGCCTTGTTCCTTATTTTCTAGCTGTGTAGTAATAGGTAAGTCATACCAATTCTCTGAAGCTCAGATTCCTCATCTGTAAGTTATGAATAATAGAAATGAAATTAAGTCTGAAATGTCCTTAGCCTGTGAATGTTGGGTACACAAACACAAACACACACACACACACACGTGCATATACGGAGTAAAACCAGACTTGATAGGATAATGCAGTAGCTCTCTTGCCTCTGACGACTGTCTCTTAGATCACCACTTGGATCTGATGTTATCCATGAATGGCCTCAGCATTGCTCTTGTGTAGGCTTATGGTGGGGAAGCAGAAAAGGAGTGGCTAAAATAATTTCTTAGCTAGAGAATACAGACCCACAGAAGGCTAGGAGTGGCTTCTGGCACACAGATAAAACAACTCACTGCTTTACCTGACTTTTGAACTGGACTCCAGGCCAAGGCCTTGATCAGTATGTGTCCTGAGTTGACTTTCTTGCAGGATCTCTCATGGGGCTGACAGAAATCAAATGAAACCTGAAGGAGGAGCTGACGTGTAGGGCAGCTGCCATGGGCCAGGCACTGGGCAGGGAGCTTTGGCTTCCTGTCCTTATTTCATCTTGCAACAACCCCTTCATCATTTTTCCAGCTTTAGAGCTCTCCACATAAGGAGCTCCTGGTTGGAATCTACCCATTGCAGGGGCTGCCCATGGGGTCAGAGGCTCAATAATTTGGATAAGATGTTGGGAAGTCTCATCAAGAATGGGAATTGTGGGATTTCCTATGCAGTTAACTTCTAGCTTGACGAACATTTCTACCATGTTCAGTGAACAAGGAGAGCTGGAACATATTGCATACCTTATAGAAATTGGAACTTTCTTCATGTACTCCAGGCATGTTTCCAACACAGAATTTCTTTCTTTTTCCTCCTGGATATCCATATTTTGCCTCAGATCCTTGGAGGATGAGGGGAGAGGCACAAATCCTCCTACCAGAGCCCCAGCCCTACTATGCTGAGTTTAGTACCCTAAGTGGACAATATAATGGAAAACTGATTCTATACATGGGCAGATGATATGGAACTTAGCTCAGAAGTGTAATCCTGAGCAAGACCATGCAGGTGAGGAAACCAAACCAGAGAGACCAGTCCAGTTAAGGCTTGCTCTCTAACCTCGACCAATTTTTTTAACCTTCCAGAACCAGTTTCTTCATCTGCCAGATAGGAATTTTCTGGCCTGGTTTTCCTCACAGCATGCTTGCTGTGTCCAAAGAGAAGCTGAATAACCTTTTATGACCCATGCTCAGAAATCATACAGCATAACTTATACTGTCTTCTATTGGGTTGAAGGAGTCATGAGCCCACCTACATTCAAGGGAACAGTACAGAGACCCATCTCTCAGTGAGAGGAATGTCAAAGTCACATGCAGGTAGTATGAGAAATATTGTTGTAGCCATTTAAGTAAATGCAATCTCACCCATGGGACAGTGAGTAATTCCATCCCTTGGGTCCATAGCAATAGAGCAACAGGAACCAGATGTATGTGTGGGGTGTTGGAGGAAGCTACTGTAAACAGGTCATTGAAGGCTTCCTAAGTGTTGGGTGGGGTTTTGAAGTGGAGTCAGGTGTGCAAAGGCTAGGACAGTAAGAACGTGGTATTGAGCCAAGGGGACAGAACAAGTTGTAGGCCAGAAGGGGATGAAAGAGTCAGAAATGTGACAGGTCATATATTGAAGGTGGCATGTCACCACGTATGGACTTCATCCTACAAGGAAAGGAAGTGTCTGCGGAGGAGAGAGAAGCCACCAATGCTCACTCTGACAGCCAGGGGTGAATAGATCTGCAGGGACTCTCAGAGAGGTGAATAGGTTATTGTGAAGGCCCTGGAAAGTTGATAAGAGCAGTGCCAAGAAGGTGGACAGGATAGTCTGTCTGGAGTGGGAAATAAACTAGATTTGGTGATTAGACAGGGGCCAGGCAGGGAAGGAACCTAGAAAACGAAACACCATCAGGTAACTTTGATTAGTGAAGATGTAGACATAAAATGTGTCCTAAAACTGTTGAGTTAATGTTCAGTTTAGACATCTAGGAATTCTTTACTCTACAAACTGTGAATATTAGGAAAAATCCAATTCTTTTCCAAATGCTTTATTTGGAAAAGAAGGTGAGGGATCATCTTCTATGAAGAACATCTTTTCATTTAAATTAACATGCACAGATTTAAGAGAGCAGAGGCCACTGCAAAAAGTCCTAGTGGGTCTCTGGGGACTTCTACTGGAAAGGAGGTCGGCTTAGAGGTTGAAGTCAGGCAGCTCCCCCCTGAATGATTTCCATCAGGAAAGGTTTCCTGAATACCCACAGTGTTCCAGATTCTGTCCTGACTGTTTAGGAGCCACGGTCCAGCTTCAGAGGGGAACACATGCCATGATAAGCATTATCGAGCCATGCTAAGCATCTTGCCAGAACTTTATGTGCATTAGTTCACTTAATTTATTCAGTTTCAACAAATGCATTGAGCACCTATGACATGCCAAGAACTGTTCTAGGCACTGGCAACATGGTGTTCAACAACATGAAAATTCTTTGCCCTCCAGGAGTGTACATGTTAGCAACAGCAAGAGAAAGTTAGTAGTTTAAGGTAGTCATAAGTACTTTAAAGAAAATAAAAAAGGACTTCTTGAGTGAAGAGCATTGGATGGTCAGGGAAGGCTGTCTGAGGAGGTGACAAGCAAGCCAAGGCTTGAATGTGGAAAAGTCATGTCACAGGTACAGAAGACAGCAAATGCAAAAGTTCTGGGTGTGTTCAAGAAACGCAAAAGCTGGTGTATTGGGAAGTGGTAAACAAGGGGAAGGTGAGCCCTTATGATAGAAGACTATCTGATTTACATCCTTTTAAGGATCACTATGGCTATAGTGTAGAGAGTGAATCACATTGAAAGGCAAGCATAGAAGCAGGGAGGCCCATCCTAAGAGGCCGCTGTGTTGTTCAAGCAAGAAGTGATGGTGGCTTGGGCTAGTAGTGCCCAGGGGCCTGGAGAGGAGAGGACAGGTTCAACATATATTTTGGAGATAAACCCAACAGGGTTTTCAGAGGAATATGAAACCAGAAGGTATGGAAGAAATGAAGTCCCAAGGCTTAGGGTTAAACAACTGGGAAGATGGTGATCCCATAGGCTGAAATAGAGAAAACATGGGGAGGAGTGAGTTTGGAGAAGGGTGCTGGGCATGGCAGAATGCACTAAGACTTCTGTTCTGCATATTTTGATTTCAGATGCCTGTTACACATCTGGGTAGAGTATTAAAATTGGCATATTGGTACAAGATTTAGAGCTCACATTATAGTCAGGAATTAAGGTGGAAGGAATATTTTCCATCTCATAGGACAAGGAATCTGAGCCCAGAGAAGAGAAAGGACTGCCCCCACCCCCAGGGTCACCTGTGGCTGGGCAATGATGTTGCTCAGAGCGGAACCCAGTCTGCCTGCTTGTACCACCCAGCTCTTTCCACACCACTGTTCTGGGTGCAGGTACTAAACATGCAGGTAGGGGAGAAGGAGCTTCATTCTGAGCAAGGTTTGTCAGGTTGGTATATAGTACTCTCAGAAACATTGCAAGGGTCACTCAGAATCCCTGGGTGGAAGTTGATTATCAAATGAGAGACAGAAAAACACAGATGACCTAAGGATTTCAAAATTTGGATTTCTGCTCATGCTTACAGGTCTAAGAAGTTATATACATTGCCATAGTCTTTACTTGAACCACATAGTATCTGGTTGAACTTTTATTAATTTTTAAAAAGATTTTATTTATTTATTTGTGAGAGAGAAAGCACAAGCAGGAGGAGTGGCACACAGAGAAGCAGGCTCCCTGATGTGGGACTCAATACAGGACCCCTGGATCATGAGCTGAGCCAAAGGCTCAGCCACCCAGGAATCCCTGGTTGGACTTTTAAATGAGGAAAATGCTGGGAGTGCAGTGGTAGAAAAGCCCCCAGCGAAGGTAGGTTCAGCCCCTTCCTAGTCTCTTCCCGTAGGAAAGAGTGAGCCCCTTCTCTCCTAACTTGTATTGGCTGTACCTCCCCCTACCTCCATCCCAGTGGTGAGTACTAGAGTATGAGTGGGGAGGGAACATCATACAGAGGGAAGAGGGAGGCATCCCCAGGGTCTCCAGCCAGCCTCTACTGGTTAAGAAAGGTTTTAAACGTATTTGGAGATCCCCATGAGAGACAGGAGGAGGCAGGGGGCCAGTCCAATTTCTCTCTAAATGTGTTATCCGAAAGAAAAGACATGGAAAAGATTGCTCTTGTGCTCTGCTTCTCACAGTTGCCTAAGAGTGCTGATGATCTGAGAATTAAGGAGTCCAGGTTTGAAGCCCATCAAAGTGGTGCTTGAAATGGGTCTCAGATTTCACATGATGAATATGTGTGCATCTCTCTCTTTAATTTACAAAGAGTGCCTGCCCTTTTAGCCTGCCACTTTAGCTTTTTTCACAAGCATATTACAAAGCATTTTAATGGTGAGTAGTACACTCATATTTCAACTTTATGACTTACATTGTTCAAAATGCAGTTATGGAAAGTATGCTTTAATAAAGTCACTTCAGTATTGTTGTTTTTTTCTGCAGTAGCTACAAGCCACATATATTATTCAGAAATAGCTTGCCTTTGGACCTTTTCCTCTGAGATAGAAATTCATTTCACCTGGCTATAAATCAGGCTCGAAGATACCTTTAATCCAGAAAAGCAGATAAAACATACTCGATAACCCTGGTGTTAAAATACCATATCAGGAAAATAATTTTCTCTGCAGAGTACAAAGAGGAAGTGTTTTTGTAATCTCTCTGTGTGTGTGTATTCTACAGCTGCTGTTAAACCTTTCCTTTTGATTAGAAATACCAGGAATCCACCAACAGAACATTTGGCTCCCTTCCCTGGGGTGGAGCAGAGGTGACATGATTAACTAGCCTGTGCAAATGCTAAAGGGTGGCCAAGATGCTGAGCCATTTTTCAGTGCGGAGAAGGAGCAGTACTTGATTCCATTTGCATAGAGGCCCTAATACGATTCCCCCGGCACTGGTCAGAAAGATTGACAGGGGGTGATGTGGCCAGGACAAACCAGTTCTCTCAGCAATAGGCATTTTTAGCTGTGATCTACCTTTCTAGGCAACTGGGGACAAGCAATAATTTTTGTTAGGTGAGCCTTAGTTTTGAGGGATACACAGGATTTATTTGTGAGCAAGCTGTCAGGAACTCTGTCCTAGCTGAGTAATTCTGAACCTACCACTTAAATTCTCTGGACCTTGAGTTCCCCATCCTCTCTGAGGAATGCTGCCATCCTAAATTTTTCTATAGTCCCCAGTTCTCCCTTCGTTGATTTGCCTGGAGCCCTCCCCCTCATTTTACTTGGTTAACACCTGGCCTGTGGTTTTCTTTCTCTTCTCCTAACTATAGTTCTGACACCATGGTTTAAAACAGCGTGGAGCTCAGGAGCAGAAGATAAAGTTATTTCTATCCACTAGCCAAATTTTACAGCGAGGAAGCTGGTCCATGCAGAGAAACCTTTGGGCAGGCTGAATAAAATGCCAGAGCTAAGCTAGTGAGGGAGTAGATGAGCCACCATTCTGACTGTTGTTTGGCATCCAGAGCCCCGAGATGCATAATTGTGAACCACATATTTTACTTTGGACTGAATGCTGATGTGGCCACTGTTTCACCTAAACAGGAAAGGCCAAGTGGTGGTGACCAATGCGCACAGAATACCACAAGCTCATTGGTACTTTGTAAAGCATTTTACCATCCTTTTAACTGAATCCTTCCATAAATAACACTGTGAGGTGAGCATTCTTTCCCCATTTTACTGTGAGAAAGCTTAGAAGGCTCAGAAAGGGAAAGTGACTTCCCTGAAGTCACATAGCTGGGAAATCTGGGGCAGGGTTTATATATGGACCTAAGCCTCACTCTTTTACACCAGTGGTTCTAAACTTTAGCATGCATAGAATCACTTGCAACGCTTGTTAAAAAAAGCAGGACCCAACACCCAGGTCAAGGGTAAACCCCAGAATTTACTTTTTGTTTTGTTTTATTTTTGTTGTTTTATTTTACATGCTCTCCTAATGCCCATCACCTAGTTACCCCATCCCTCCACCTTCTTCCCCGCCAGCAGCCCTTAGTTTGTTTCCTATGACTAAGAGTCTCTTATGGTTTGTCGTCTTCTCTGATTTCATCATATTTTATTTTTCCTATGTTTATTTTTTAGAGTAGCTCTATTTTCAACTTTTTTATGTTCAATTAGCCAGCATATAATACATCATTAGTTTTGGATGTAGTATTCAATGTTTCATTAGTTGTGTATAACATCCAGTGCTTATCACCACACGTACCCTCCTTAATAACCATCATCCAATTATCCCATTCCCCACACCCCCTCCCTTCTGTAACCCTCGGTTTGTTTCCCGATGTCCAGAGTCTTTCATGGTTTGTTGCCCTCTCTGATTTCTTCCCATTTAGTTTTCCCTCCTTTCCCCTGTGGTCCTCCGCACTATTCCTTATATTCCACATATGAGTGAAACCATATAGTTGTCTTCCTCTGCTTGATTTATTTCACTTAGCATAATCTCCTCCAGTTCTATCCATGCTGATGCAAATGGTAGCTATTCATCCTTTCTGATGGCTGAGTAATATTCCTACAATGCAATATATTGTATATATGAACCATATCTTTATTCATTTCCCAGCCTATGTTTTTAAGTCACTTCTTAACTTCTTTTTCTTTTTCATATATATGTTTTATAGATTTAGTCCCCATACTAGCCCATTTTTCACTCTATTCAGTTTTATAGTGATATATATGTAAGTCCTGATTTCTTTGCAATTTTGAGATATAGTATTTTCTAACACACAGACCAAAAATCAAGCAGGAACAGGCAGATCACCCTGCTTTGTCTGTCCTGAGAGATTACAATCTCTCTCCCCACCCCTTCTTTTTTTTCTCTTTTCTTTTTTTTCTTTTTATTGTTTTGGATCTTCTTGGCTTTGATGGCATATTTGTGGTAGCTTTCAACCACTTCATATTTCTTTGTAGGTAAATTTTGCTTGGGCCATGATTGATATTTTGGACTCTGTACATTCCCTCAACCATCCCTCAACAGAGTAACTAGGAGGAGGAACTCCAAACAAAGGAAAGAACCAGAGACAGTGTCTTCTGCAATACATCTAATGGATATGGATATAAGCAAGATGTGAGAGACTTCAGGGTAGCAATCACAAAGTCAATAGCTAGGCTTGAAAAAAGCATTAGTGACAATATAGAATCTCTAAGGGCAGAAATGAGATCTAATCAAGCTGAACTTAAAAATGCTGTGAATGAGATGCAGTCTAAACTCTAACAGCTAGAGTAGATGAGGAAGAAGAATGAATTCGTGATCTAGAAGATAAACTGATAGAAAGGAAGGAAGCTGAGGAGGATAGGGATAGGGAGCTAGAAGCCCATGAGAATAAACTTACAGAGAGCAATGATGCCACGAAACGTTCCAGTGTTAGAATCGTTGGGACCCCTGAGGTGGTGGAGAGAGAGAGGGTACTAAAAGGTATATTTGAACAAATCATGGCTGAGAACGTCCTTAATCTGGGGAAAGAAACAGCATTTGTGCCAAGACACTGAGAGGACCCCTCCCAAAATTAATAATAATAGACCAACACCCCAGCATATATTAGTGAAACTTGCAAATCTTAGAACCAAGGAAGCTATCCTGAGAGCAGCTAGGGGAAAGAGATTTCTTAGGTATGGAGGGAAGAACATCAGAATAACATCAGACAGACCTATCCACAGAGACATGGCAAGCCAGAAAGGGCTTGCAAGACATAATCAGGGTACTAAATGAGAAAAACAAGCAGCCAAGAAATCAGAATTTACATTTATAAGAGTCTCCCAGGTGCTGTGATGCTGCTGGCCCAGAGACCTCACTGTGAGAACCACTGTCCTAAACTGTGGTGCCCAATAACCAATCTGAAAGTGTTTCTTGAGCACCTACTCTGTGCCTGACCCTAGGGACACAGAGCAAGAAGACAGCATTGCCCTTATCTTCATAGAGGTAAGATTTTGGAGGAAAGAACAATCACCCTCATGAAAAAATCAAAGGAAACTATGAGGCTGTGTGGTGGGTAAAGCTGTGTTGTCTGAAGAGCAGGTGAGGAGGGAGGCAGGGAAAGAGCAGAACCGACTAGAGAAGGTAGGACTGGGGCTAGGTCTTGTGAGATTTGGACAGCTGGGCGGAGAGCCTCAGGGATTTAGAGGGTGAACACACAGGACATATCTGTGAAAATGCAAAGGGCGCAGAGCACAGCAGCCTGTGAGATCAAGGAGCTTCATAATGATGATTATGATGATGGCAGAAGCTATCATTTATGGGGCCATTACCACAGACTACCAGCCACTGGGCAAACTCTTCACAAACACTATCATATTTAATCCTCAAAGCAGCCTGATGCAGCTCATAATAGCTCCACTTATGGACACTGGTTTCTGTTGTTTGTAGATCTGGACTCAAGGGTCCAGCCATGTGAAGCTGGACACACAAGTGTCATCTGGCTCACTAGATTGTGTTTCTGGGGCGGAAGGAAAGAAGGAGGAGTTGGAGTGTGACATGTTAGCCCTCTGCCTGCCACAGCATGTGTTTATATTGACTAGATACAGAAGACTCTTCAGTGACTTCTAGCAATTTTAAGGGAGGATTAATTTCTAAGAAGAAATACTTGACCACTTGGTCCTGTTCAGTCTTTTCCCTTCCAATCAGGTCAGCAGTTGCCTTGAAAGGAGAAAATTAAACAGGAGATAATTTCATAATTACGGAGCCCAGGTGACTGAGAGAAAGCTGGAGGATTTTGTCAGCCCATGTGTATCATGTTCTATGGAAGACCAGATCAGCTGGGTGAATGTCCCACGACAGGGCAGGCCTATCGTCACACAAGACTGGGAAAGTCCATATCCTGTATCCCCAATGTTGGGTTTGCAAAACATCCTTTCCTAGATTAAAGGCTCTGTGAAGTTCTTCAGTGTAGAAACCAGCTTCTCTTGGTTTTACCTCCTGATTTCCCAAACATAATTGATTATGAGCCATATTTTTTGGACCACCTGATAACCTATGAAGCTGAGCACCATGGCAAACACAGTGGGGCACCCTGGGCTCTGTGAATGCTAGCCTAGAATGTTCAAAGCACAAAGGGCAGCAGAGAGAGCTTTTATCTAATTCCATGTCCTGTGGCCTCATTGTAGACTATGTGGCTTAGATGTCCCTGGGTACAATTCCCTAAGCCACAGAGCAGAAGCTAAATGAATTATCAGAAAAAGGCCAGGGATTAGAGTGTGATTGATCCAGCTCAGATTTTGTAGAGAACACTGAACACAGAAAACAACTGCTGTGTGGTGAAGACGGTACATTAGAGCTCCAGGAAACATATACTGCCCCAAACAGGGAGGTGTCCTCCAGCTGGATCTAGAAGTCCCTGTGGCTCCAGGGGAATTGTAAAAAAGAGTCACTCAGAAGTTACTGGTATTTGGATAGCCACAGAAGTGCACAGACTCGGATGGTCTGACCTTTTGACAAGATGGGTAGGCCCAGAGCTTGTAGAACACGGCTGGCCCTGGAGACAGGCCATTCTGAGTTCAAATTCCACCTTGATCGCTTCCTCACTATATAACCTAGGGAAAGTGCCACAGACTCTCTGAGCCAGTTTCCTCATTGCTAAAATGGAGATAATATAATACTTATCTCATGGGTTTGTTGGGTAAAGTTTCCCAAGGGTGTTCCCACCCTGGAGCACAATTCCTGGTTGGTTCCAAGGTGTGTCTTAATTATCACCCCAAATATTACCAAGGGTCCACACAGAGTAGCCCCCAAATCATCTGACCTAAAATTTAGCTCCTATGTTCCCCATAAGATTACTTCTCCCTCTGACCTTCCTGGATTACACCTTGACTTCCAAGCTCAAAACTAGTATTTTCTCCTCCCAACCTGATCCCTCCACACATATCCATCCAATTGTCAAACCCTGTGATTGTTTTTTCAGCTGTGTATGCTTAGACAAGTCACCTAACCTCTTTGGGCCTCTATGTCATAATCTATGGCTTGAGAAGTAGGTGCTTAAGTGATGGCCTTCAAATTTCTTAAACCCTAGAGTCCCTCCAAACAGCCCCTTATGAAGAAATCCAAGATCTAAAACCACCCAGAGATTCAGGGTCTAGGGTAAGACCCAGAAATCTGTAGTTTTTACATCTTACCACATGATCCTGATGGGCAGCCAGCTTTGGGACCCACTGGTGAATTCTTAGACATGACAGATTCTCAACCAATAGTCATGAATGATATTTGAGCAAGGCACTAGCATTCATGCTCTAGCTCATGCCAACTTGAACATGTTTTTTTTTTTTCAACTTAGGATACAGGTATGTAATTCTTTCACCTTCTGGGCTGCTTGATGTTACTTGAAATTACTCCCTTTAAGATAAAGCCTGACTATACAATATCAGGTCCAAAAGCTCATCCAGAGCCCTTCCCTATGCAGATATGATAATACTGTGGGTTCCCAGCTGTGGTCAGACTGCTGGCTCACACTGAGATCCAACAAGCCAGCTTCAGTCTCTTCTTGGTCCTTTAGGAGGAGAAGAGTGATAGTAACTAAAGAGATTCAGAAGGAGATGAATCAGAAAGTAATGGGAAGAGAGGATGAGGGAAGTGATGCTTGGCTACCCTGGAAGGATATGTTAATTCTCCATGTTGTCAGGAGTTTCCTAAACTTGATAACTGCCGGTCTTCCTCATGGGCACAATAGTATTTATTCCTCACCAGAAAGCACACAGTGTGAAGTTTAATTACTGACCTACCATGGAGATGGGCTTGAATTCTCAAAGAATGAACACTCAATGAATCTAAATTGTTCTTACTCTTGAGGTCATTATTATCTTTGGGTTATGATAGAACCA
The DNA here is from genome assembly GCA_004023965.1 of Spilogale gracilis. Taxonomy (NCBI): domain Eukaryota; kingdom Metazoa; phylum Chordata; class Mammalia; order Carnivora; family Mephitidae; genus Spilogale; species Spilogale gracilis. The sequence goes on from PITA01020394.1 coordinate 29,910, forward strand.
ATGTCAGTATTTTTTCTTTAAAAAACTTCCAGGTAGAATTTCTGAAAAAAAAAATAGTTAAGGACTTAGATTGATATCCAAAAATATCTGGAGAATTCACAGACATAAAGGGGATCCAGTATGATTTTGGCTAGATACTGAGAGCTTAATGATGTTTATAACAAGTTCCAGAAATATCCTCTCTTTTTATTTTTTATTTTTATTTTTTTAAAGATTTTATTTATTTACTTGACAAAGAGAAACATAGTGAGAGAGGGAACACAAGCAAGGGGAGTGAGAGAGGGAGAAGCAGGCTTCCCGCTGAGCAGGGAGCCCGAAGTGGGGCTAGATCCTGGGTCTCCAGGATCATGACCTGAGCTAAAGGCAGTCGCCTAACCAACCAAGCCACCCAGGTGTCCCTCTCTCTTTTAAAATCTATTCCACAAGACAGTGACATTTTGGCTTGGGTGACATTTTATACACAACCAGAGGTTAGCAAGAAGTTTGGCTCCATACCTAGCTTCATACGGTAAAATTTAAAACTTGGTAAATGAAACACCCCACTGAAAGGCACACTCCTTTATGCTTGCTAATAGTCTCTGAGAAATGAATACATTTTCCTTTAAAATACTTCCTAATAACTTTCTCCCTATTTTAAAATAAAGATATAGTTAAAAATAACTGGAAGGCTGTCTGGCAAGACTTAATTTTCAAATATCCATTGCCATTTGTCTCAATCAAAAATATATGTGAAACAAATACTACCAATGTATCAGTTGTCAATCTGTCATAACAATACTGCTTGAAGTGTGATCAATGACCAATAATATGAACATCACCTTGGAGTTTATTAGAAATGCAAACTCATGGCTTGCCTCAAGACCTACTGAGTCAGAATCTATAGGACCAGGGCTCAGAAATCTCTTCACATGAATTCTCTTAGAAATTTGAATGCATACTAAACTTTAAAAAGAACTGTCTTATTGTGGGTCAACATTTTATAACATATGTGTATCAAATCATTACATCATGCCACTTAAAGTGATGCAATGTTATTTGTTAATTGTATCTTAGTTAAGCTGGGGATAAAAACACTTCTATAGAATTTGATGGAAAAAAAGGCAAAAGAAAGATGTAAATGGAGTAAATGTGGCAAAAATCTAATAATGGTTGAACTGGGTAATGGATATGTGGAGTTCCTTGTACTCTCCTTTCTACTTTGGTTTATTTTAAGCTTTTCATAATAATAAAAATATAAACAATTGTTTATTTTTTTTCCTTAAAAGCAACAAAGAAATCTCTGCACAAATATTTATTAAGTGTCTTGAATACACTTAAAGTTGTCCTGGGGGCCTATAACTGAGGCAGAGCAGCCTAGCTAACTATACCCTTAATCTGCTTTAAAAATTGAGGTTTGTATATATCCTTAGCTGTCATGGACAATAATAACAAAAGGCCCATTTTACCCATGATCTAGACTGGTTATTTTTAAGCAGTCTTTTTTCTTTTAAACCATGAAATCTTTCATTCAACAAACTCCTAGGAGGAAACCCAATATGTCAGATAGAATGGAACTTCTCTGGGGGAGGGGTGTGTGTGTGTGTGCACATGTGCGTATGAATGTACATGCCTACTGAGAGTTGCGGCTCAGAGGTGAGCCCTGCCTGCTACCTCTGTCTCCCATCAGGACTCCTGAGGAGGCACTGAGAGACCCGACATTTCCAGACAGTTGACTGAGATGCCCAAAGTGGCCGTGTGTAAGACAACTCTTGTTTCCCATTTGAGCAAAGAAATGTGGGCTGCCCCTGGTCTGTGTCTCTGGTCCTCAATGTCTGGCCTTGTTAATGAAATGAATGAGTCTGGCTGAGCACATCATAACCTCCATGACTCCCTTTACCAACAGATATTGATTTTGCCACCCGTAAGATTGCAGTACGTCTGACTCAGACAAAGATTATTGAACAAGACGGCGATAACTTCAAGACAAAAACCAACAGCACGTTCCGCAACTATGATGTGGATTTCACTGTTGGAGTGGAGTTTGAGGAGTGCACGAAGGGCCTGGACAACCGAACTGTTAAGGTGAGGACCTGGCCTGGCAGTTTCAACTCATATATTCTGTGTGCAGAAGCCAGCCATCTGGCTTCACAGTGAAAATATGACAGAAACAACCAGGGAGGGATCAGGAGAGGGGACCAGAGTGACTTGATGCTGGCAATAAGCAAGTATTGGAAGCTCAGCAGGAAGAAGCAAGCTGGCTTCTGCACTAAGCTTATAAGCGAAGGAGAGACGGAAGCCTGCCGACCTCTTCAGGACCCAGGGTAGGAGGCCAGCTCCTCTGCTGACGTGGGCCTGGTGGCTAAGGGCAGTACTGTAGGCAGTGACAGTGATTTCTCAAGCTGGGGAGCACAGCTCTTCATTCCAGGGGCAGCCCCACTCAGCACCAGCCAAGCAGTGCCATGGAGCACGGGGGCCTCCTGTTGCTAGGTTGCTTTTTTCTTTTCAAGAGATGTTGAGAACTCACATGTTTTTACATGAAACACCTCAATTTTGGATGATCCCAACTGATTTAACTTTTTTTAAGAAAAATGCAATGCTAATCAAAAAAAGTCAATAGAGTAAAGAGGTCAGGGATATCCCAGTGCTAGTCACTCAGAGAAATCTCCAGGACGTTGATGGCTTCTCTCCCAGCATCACCTTAACTCACAGGACATAATCGAGGAAATCTTCTATCCATTGAAAGGCCAAATTTCCAGTCACTTAAACTGCTTGGATATAGGGAGGACGCTGAAAAGTGAACAGACAACTCTGAGTGCACAAGTGGGGAGTCATCTCAAGGCCTGGTAACTGGACTCTGTAGGAGAAGCAGGCCCTTGGCCGGAGGAGCTGTTTGTAAATCAGGCAGAGAATGACAGCAGCAGGGAGAAGTGGGGTTGGGGGTGGGGGCAGGGGGAGGCAGGGTAACAGCAGGTCCCCCTTGCCTTTTCCATCTCCATGTAGTATCACCACCCAGTGTCCAGTCACTGCAGTGCTCACACTCACACTCAGTGTACCTGTCTTTGGTTAACCAAATCCAATTACCTCTGGTCAATCCGCACAAACATAAATGGGGAAAATTGCAATCTTAGTCACGTTTAAGGATTCCCCCATTCCAATCTTTTTTTTTTTTTTAAGATTTTATTTATTTGAGAGTGCGTGTATGAGAGAGAGAGACAAAGCGAACACCAGCATGAATGGGGGAGGGGCAGAGGGTAGAAACAGACTCCCTACTGAACTGGAACCCAACTCATGGCTGGAGCCTAGGACCCCCAGATCATGACCTGAGTCGAAGGCAGATGCTTAATTGACTGAGCCACCCAGGTGAATCCCCCCAACCCCGCCAATTCCAATCTTAGCATCGTGCAAGAACCTCATGGATTACACAGTCCAGGAAACTTGGGAGGACTTCTGGTTTGTCATTTAGCATGGTTTCCACTGACCACTCATGTCCATGCAGTTTATACAAGGGTGGGCAACTTGTGTATTTATAGTGCCCACTCCCTCCATGCCAGTGAAGCCACCAGGACCTCTGCCCTGGCTCCCAAAATGAGGGAGGGCCGTGCTGAGTATCCTATCCCCAGGTGCTGTGCCCTCAACCCAGGAGTGGGCCAGCCCCTCAGATTGCCACAAGAAAACTTGATTCTCCACCCTTCCCTTCCCTGTTCACCATGAGCCCCACTCTTTCCAGACTCCTACTCTTCTCTGGTGCTTCCCCAAAGCAAAGGAGCTCTATCTGCTCTCCTTTGGTGAGGAGGAAAAGCTGTCATCATTCTTTGCCTGTGACTCTAAAGCCACGAGAGAAAGACACGTTTTATTTCTCCATCAAGTTGTCCTGCAGCACTGATAATCCCAGCCATCAAGTCAAGGTTGAATTATATTTAGTGTTCCTTGCCAAAGAAAAGTGGGAAATGAAAAGCACTTTGGAAATGCTTCCATCAGAGCAGTCTTGGCATAAGAGCTGAGGCTTCCAGGCTCTGGAACAGCCCCTTGTAGAATCCCCTCCCTGAGGGGTTGATGGATCGACAAGGCTTCTCTGAACTGTGTGGCTGGAAGGCCAATTCCTCAGACACCAGAACTGATGGGAAATTTGTCTCTGAATTTTTGCATCACTCTGCTGTTCTAGCCTAATCTGTTCACAATGATTCATTTTCCCTAGCCTTTCCATTCTGGATGTGGGCTGTGAAAATCAGGCCTGTTCTCTCTGACTTCTTCTTTCATCACCCTTGATAGTAGAGAACTCACTTTTCCTAAAATAGGTTACATCCTTTCAATCTTAACTGTTAGAGGATTTTGCCTCTCAACACCTACTGCCGTGCCTCTTTGCCTTCCATTCTCCCTACCCCCTGGAAGCCCCATCCTCTCCCAGGGTCAGCTCATACTCCTGCAGAGAGAAACAGAATTCCATTTCCCACTTCTTATTTCTGCCTGGCCCACAACAAAAAGCTGAGGCTTATACATGTGCACTCCACCCTCCACCACACACACTGATGGGGCCTGAGAAGTCCCCAGGACAGAATTTGCCCTGTCTCCAGCAAAAGGGTATTCCCATGAGAATCACAACCTACAGCAGATGCCTTCAGCACTCCCTCCTTGCTGCAATCTGACTGGAACCCCTCAGCTGGAAAGGAATGACAGGGAGCAGCGGAGTCTATCTCTCTGATTAATTTCTTTTTTTTTTTTTATTATATTCTTTTAGTTTCTCAGCATTCCAAGATTCATTGTTTATGCCCCACACCCAGTGCTACATGCAGTACGTGCCCTCAGTACCCACCACCAGGCTCTCCCATCCTCCCACCCGCTTCCCTCTAAGACCCTCAGTTTGTTTCTGAGCCCAAAGTTTCGTTTGGACTTATGTTTCGTTTCCCTCCCTGAATTACCGTACTTCCCATTTCCTTTCCTTCTCCCACTGTCCTCTATATTACCCCTTATGCACCACAAGTAAGTGAAACCATGTGATACTTGACTTTCTCTACTTGGCTTATTTCACTCAGCATAATCTCTTCCAATCCAGTCTAAGTTGCTACAAAAGTTGGATATTCATCCTTTCTGATGGAGGCATGAGATTCCATTGTATATATGTACCACATTTTTTTTTATCCATTCATCTGTTGA
>PITA01020395.1:0-35042 GCA_004023965.1 Spilogale gracilis
GGGGTAGGAGACAGCCTCTCCAGAACCTCCAGGTTAGTTCTGAGGACTCCAGGACATGATTTTGCTTCCCAACCATAACTCTGAGAGTGGGAAAGGCTAACGGAAATCTTTTTCCTTCTTCCACCAAGACACAGAGGTAGAGAGGAGATGAGCCTAGCAGGCAACACAATTTTGTTGAGCATATATATACTGCATTCCACGTGGGTTTATGAACTCAGAGCACTGATGTCCTGTAGGAAATCATACTTAAGAGGTATGGGGCAAAGCCACAAAGCCTCCAGCACTGCCCGAGTGACGACATGATACAGAGGGACTGAATGGTCCATGCCTCCACACGGTCAGGTCTGGGCCACATGGAGGGGCCACATGTGGCTGCTGGTGTGTGGCCTGCCGCATTTCGAGCGGTGTCACCTATGACCACATGGGACGTGTGGGTGACTCAGGCACCTGCGCGAATGGAATATGAATTTAGAGGACCAGATCTTCCACCATCTACCTTGCCTGAGCTCTGTAGAGACTCCCTAGAACCCGGAATCAACCCCAGAAGAAGTTTCTGAGGGAGAAAACACTGAGTTGGTTGATTTTAGAGTGCACTAGGAGTCGACATGTGGTTTGTTCATTTGTTTTTGTGTCTCCTTTTCTTCCGTGTGTTTTGTGAGGGAAACAGTAAGAGGAATGGAGGTTAGAAATAGGTTTTAAAATCTAACTACAAAAAACTAAAAAAAGTTTTTATTTTTGCACACCTACATTCACAAAGTATAAATATAACTCAAGAAGAATCATCCAGAAATAGCATTTGGGTCACTGCAAGGTGTGAGTTTAGGCAGGAATTATTGTGTACCCCAGGAAACTCAATCTGATTCTGAATTGTAAAATTCTGGCTTTTGATAAATTTTATTTTCCAGGGAAAGGAGGATTAGAAGACCTCCTTAAAAAGAAGAAATATGTAAGAAACAGCATAAGTGATGAAGAGACCCAGATGAGAAGAGATTTGAAAGCCAGAGAGAAGGACAGAGGGGTCATCAGGGCAGCTGCCTCCTGGGCAGTGTCCTCAGCCTGCTTTGTTGGCTGATAGCTCGAGAGCAGGGCTGGGGGTGAGGTAGTGACCAGGGCCGTGGGAAAGCTGTAGAACTGTGGTCCCTATACTGGCAACGAGGACAGCCCTGGACACCACAGGAAAAAGACCATGAAATCTGATTGATGCACTGAGACCCCAAGGCGGCAATGCTGAAAGAATTATTAAATACTGGTAGTGTGAGGTCCCCCATGTCCACTGCAGAGTCTGTGGCTGTCCCTCTCTGGTAAAGCCTCTCCCGTGAAGAGAAAAGGACTAATGGGATAATGTATAAGAAGCTGATGGTCCACGACCAACGCCCTTGAGTCTGGAGATCACAGCCTTCCTCTTAGACGGGCCCACTTTCTGTGCATCTTGTGCGTGGTCCAAGGAGCCCTCCACTCAGGTGACCAGTGGAGGTGGAAATCCAGCTTGCTGGTTGCCGGTCAGTCCACACACTACACGCAAGTAGGATTTCTAGCTCAAGGGAGCCATGCAGGCTGGCACAGGGATCTGGGATGGTAGGGTCCAGGAGAGCAGAAGGAAGTTCCTCTTCCAGCAAGGGGGAGAGGTACCTTCTGAGTCCCCAAACAAAGCCATCTGCTACTTGGAGGTGGCCAAGAGTTTTAGGAATCCCCTGTAGGAAACACCACCCAAATCTCTTCCAGGTTCTAGAGGTGGAAACCCACACACACAGGATAGAGAGGGTGCACTGAAAAACTGGAGAGGAAACCTACTGAGAAGTAGAACCTACTTCTACTGCACTGGATCCTCTCTCCATGCCCCGAGTAAGCATGAAGTTTTCTGTCTCAAGAGCTTGGAGGTCTCCTTCTCAGGAGCCCCAAAGGTCTTACCTGAGAGACCAGGTCCAGTGCAAATGGCTGAGGAGAGAAGAAGACAATGAGTGAGGTCATATCGTCAATTCCCAACTCAACTCTCTAGAAAGTCTTTGCCAGACTTTGTGGTCCAGCTGGAGTTCTGGGTACAGAGCCTCCAGAGTCAGTCTGGGGAAACATTCGCCTACAGTGGCCAGCCCCAGAGGACACATGGACACTGACTGGGAGCCACGGAGACCGATTCTACCACAACCCAACATGTTCCCTGTGTGCGTGACGTTGCTCTGCCCCAGGCACGGATAGATTCACTTTTTATCCTAGTCAATTATATTCACGATTACTGCCCGAAGTGGACGGGTGGTGGGCAGCCTCTGAGCTCCACAGCAAGGCATGCTGGAGGCCACTGGGAAGGGCTCTGGTGAAGAAGACAGCAATGTCATGGGGACAGCAAGGAGCAGGGAAACGGAAGGATTTGCCATGTCACTGGCCCTGAGCTCAGGCCACGGCCAGCACACGCCCTGTGAAGCACCACATCACACATGACTTAGGTTTTGTAGCTACATGGTCTCTGTTGCCACCCAGCTCTCCTACTGCAGCATGAGGGCAACCACGTGTGTCTGTACGAATGAGCATGGCCTTTGATGGCCTTTGATTTCAGACACTGAAACTTAGATTTCCCTGTCACGAAATAGCATTCTTCTTTAGATTTCCCCCATTGTTTAAAATGTAAAAACCATTGTTAGTTTGTGGGTTGTAGTTTGCTATCTGCTGATCAACAGGTCAGAAAGCAGCTCTACGTTTGGTTCCAAACCACAGATTTAAACATCAGCACATCATAAGGACATCATAATTTCTCCCAATAGGACCTCTGGGTGATCAGGTTCCTCTATGCATTAGGCTCCCTTCTAATGCCTCTGAGAGTCCTGAGCCCTGTGCCCAGCAGTGGTCCCCAAGGCCCTAGGCATTCTGAACTTCAGAACAGTCATGCCCCCCCATAAGCTTCTCATGAATATTTCTGAAGGAGCTTATAGTTTTGGTCTAGAGCCTTTCAGGCAAATCTAAGAATTTCAGTGGCTTATTCTGGAATATTTTCTTTATTTCCAAATAATTTCTAAATAACACTATGACCTCAATCTTCAGGATGTGGTTTCTCTCAGACTCAGGAAGACCTTTTCTGTAACTGTCTGAAACTCAAGGTCATATTACATAGAACACCCAAACATCTAGTAAAGAGCACAAAGCCTGTGGACACAGAATGGAAACCAAGTGTGTCGTGCCTGGTATGCAGGTCTGAAAGTGATAGGGCCCAAGAGGGACTTGAAAGTTCTGGAGCAGGGCGATGATGGGTTGCCAGAGCAGAGAGGCTTCATGAAGGAGCAGCTGAAGGAAAGTGGGGAGAGGCGATAGGACGCTCCTGACTGGGCAGGGCTAGCTCTCAGTTGACATAGGGGATGTACTGATGGTTAGGAAATTGGCCAGCACCCTACAGAGAGCACATAAATGCCAGTGGGAGCCTTGCTGATGCATGGGATCATCCAGACAATAAAACGGATGTGAATGACTAGGAAAGAGACATGGTAGACATTGTTAGACACCCCAAGTTCATTATATCACAAAAAGTCTCCCAACAAACCTCCAAAGAACATACTATTACCTTCACTTCACAGATGAAGGTAGGATTCCAGAGAGAGAAGGTAATTTAACAATTCAGACAGCTAAGAGATTTAAGAACAAAGATTGAAACTCAGCCCCCTTGGACTCCAAAATTCCCACCTACAGTAAATTAATCTGGTGATGGGAAACTGGGGGACCCTACAGAAACATTATAGGGAACCCCTTTGAGAGGAAACTGGTTAGTATGACCTGTGGAGGGTATCTGTCTTGCAGCTTTCTTCCTTTGCTTGCTCTACCTGCTGGGACCCCCAGTCCAGTTGTCTTCTTATAAAGAGTACCTTTAGGGAAATGTATATAAAAAGGGAAATGGGATAAGCTATTATCTATTTGTCAGTGAAATAAAGGGAAACAGAAAAAACTTTGGTGATCAAAGTGGATTATAAATCAGTTATTGATTAAGTGGCTTGAGTTTAGAATGTAGTGGGACACAGAGAAGGCAAGTTGGTGCAGAAGGTGCAGGTCCTTCCAAGGGAGAGAGGATCTGCACCAACGGGGCACTCTCCTGATCAAAGTTCCAAGGAGACTCTGAAGTCTCAGCCAGCAGGGGCAGAGATACTCACCAAGGATCAAGGAGAGTAGCAGAGCCATGAGCCAGGCTGCTGGAGATGCTGAGCTGTAATCTGAGGCTGGGAGGAGGCCCGGAGCAGTGATAGTCAGCTTTGGCCACCAAGTGTGCCAGCAGGACAGAGCAAGGCAGGTCCTGTCTGCAGCAGAAGCATTGTCAGACGGCCAGATGACCAGAAGCCAATGGGCACAGGGGGCAGAGCGGGTAGAGCTGGACTTGCTGAGCTCAGCGTATGCACAGAGGAAGGGAGGTGGCCAGAAAGGGCAGAAAAATGCAGAAAAAGAAAGGAAACTACGAAAAAAAAAAAAAAAACCCACCAAGCTGCCCTGCCCCAGTTCTGCTGTATCCCAGCTCCATCCACCTCTGGAGAATAGAAAAGTCAGAGGCTACAGAGTACATCTGAACTTGCGCCTGGAGGCACCATGATCCAGAGTGAAGGTGTCAATCTCTTCATCCAGGGCCGGCTTTTCCTTCAAACCAGCTTTCCCCCACACGGCAGGGAGCTTAGCCCGTGGATCTGCTCTTCTCCTGTCCTTGCCTGGTTTATGCCCATCTCTGGAAGCTGAGTGGAAAGAGGTCCCTGTGGTAAGGAAATCAAGTCATTCTTTGGACCGGAATTTGATGGACAGTGGTTGAGCCATAAGACTCCCACTTTTTCCCAGCTCCCCACCCTCCGCCTTGCTATTAAGCACCACCGTGATTCAAGAGCTGTTCAACACTATCTCCTCCCCAACTCTGTCCCCTAACAATGCTCCTGCTGCTCCCCACAAGGTGGTTTTCCCTCCACAACGACACGTTTTCACTTCCCTGTAGTATTCAGGTCCCTCTGCACAAAGATTGGTTCATTACAGACCTCTCTGTTTAGTCCTGTATTTCTTCACCTACTTCTTACTGTTTTCAGGGAAGAGTTCTAAGCAGCCTGAGTGCTAGGGGAATGTGATGGGTGCAAAGAACACACTAATGAATAGAGGGGTTGGCACTCCCTGGGACATGGTCCTGTGGCTATGACAGTGTGTGGAGGCAGCTGTAAGAGAGGAAAGTATGTGGCACTTTGGGAACACAGTGGAGGAAATAGTTACTTCTACTTGGGGTTAATCAGGGACTTTACAGAAGTGATGACATTTGAGCAGGAGGTGAAGGGTGATGGCCTGGAGATTTGGAGCAGAAAAGTCTTTGCTCTGAATATGGAGATGAATAAAACAGTGTCCTCCACATCACAGACACAGGCTGGTCTGGGAGGGCTGGGGCTCAGCCTGCTTGGTGGCCAGGGGTCAGGGATACCAGTGTCTAAAAGTACACACACCTAGTAGTGCAATTGCTGGGTCGTAGGGTAGCCCTATTTTTAACATCTTGAGGAACCTTCATACTGTTTTCCAGAGTGCCTATACTACCTTACCTTCCTGCTAAGAGTGTAAGAAGGTTCCCTTTCTCTACATCCTCACCAATATTTGTTGTTTCCTGTCCTGTTAATTTTAGCCATTCTAACTGGTGTGTGGTGGTATTTCATTGTGGTTTGATTTGTATTTCCCTGATGGCTTCTGATGTTGAACACTTTTTCATGTGTCCATTAGCCATTTGTGTATCTTTTTTTGAGAAGTGTCTGTTTATGTCTTCTGCCCAGTTTTTGCCCCGGTTATTTGTTTTTTGGGTGTTGAGTTTAAGAAGTTTTTTATCGATCTTGGATACCAGCCCTTTATCTGTAGTGTCATTTGCAAATATCTTCTCCCATTCTGCGGGTCACGTCTTTGTTTGTTGATTGTGCCCTTTGCTGTACAGAAGGTTTTTATCTTGATGAAGTCCCAAAAGTTCATTTTCGCTTTTGTTTCCCTTAACTTTGGAGACATATCTTGAAAGAAGTTCCTGTGGCCGATGTCAAAGAGGTTACTGCTTGTGTTCTTCTTTAGGATTTTGATTAGTTCCTGTCTCACACTGAGGTCTTTCATCCATTTTGAGTTTACCCTCGTGTATGGTGTAAAGGAATGGTCCAGTATCATTCTTCTATATGTAGCCATCTAATTTTTCCAGCATCAGTTTTTGAAGAGACTGTCTTTTTACCATTAGATAATTTTTCCTGATTTGTCCAAGATTAGCTGACCATAGAGTTGAGGGTCCATTTCTGGAGTCTTTATTCTATCCCATTGGTTTATGTGTCTGTTTTTGTACCACTACCATGCTGTCTTGCTGATCACAGCTTTGTAATATAGCTTGAAATCAGGCAACATATTTATCCCAAAGATAGAGATGTAGTGAAGAAAAGGGGCACGTGCACCCCAATGTTCACAGCAGCAATGTCGACAATAGCCAAAGTGTGAAAGGAGCTCAGATGTCCTTCAACAGATGATGGATAAAGAAGATGCGGTCCATATATACAATGGAATATTACTCAGCCCTCAGAAACAATGAATACCCACCATTTCTGGAGGGGATTATATTAAGTGGAGTAAGTCAAGCAGAGAAAGCCAATTACCATATGGTTTCACTCATATACGGAACATCAGCAATAGCACAGAGGACCACAGGTGAAAGGAGGGAAATCTGAAGGGGGACAATCAGAGAACGAGATAAACCATGAGAGACCATGGACCCTGGGAAACAAACTGAAGATTTCAGAGGGGAGGGCGGGGAGGGGATAGGATAGCAGGGGATGGGTATTAAGGAGGGCACATATTGTGATGAGCACTGAGTGTCATATGAAACTAATGAATCATTGAACACTACATCAAAAACTAATGATGCACTATACAGTGGCTGACTGAACATAATAAATAAATAAACACATAGTGTAGGGTCTATTACAAATGGGTTTGTAAAGGCTAATTCCTCATACCCTCACTCTCCAAATTCACTCGGAATGCAGAAAAGGCTCAAAACCCCAGCTATCCTGCTGACAAATCTTGATTGGGTTGTGACTGGGATCCCTGGTCCTGTGCACTTACTTTCAGCTGCAGGAGTCAGACTCACCCTACTGAGTTTGCACTTGGAGGAGAAAGGACTTCCTGTGGCCCTTGGCCCACCAAGCAGCAGGGAGCTCAGGGCTCCAGGTTCAGATTTATGTCTCCTTCTCGTGAAAACTGGATGAAACAAAAGGAAGAAAAAAATAAAGATAAAGCTTTCTCACCAGTACGATATTTCACCAGCAAAGTCAAGACTGTGAAGACAGGAAAGGAGAGAACATTACCCGAAAGTCATGAGCCATGGAGGGATGTGACCCACATGGAGCTTGAGTTCTAACTATCGCATGAAGGGGAGCTGGAAGTCTGGACCCAGGGAAGTTCAAGGAGAGACACCTGTCCAGGGGAGCAGTGAGGGCTATTGGTGGCAGGGGAGGGCTGCAAGACCTAGTTAATGGTAGAATCCATAAGAAGACTTTGTTCCTTGGATGTGAACATGAGGGTAATTAGTGGTTTCAGTAATTTTCAGGTTTCTGGAAGGGAAAAATCTGACAGAGGTTGAAAATACAGGTAAATGTCAGCAACCATAGGTGGAAAGTAGGAGACTGCACGTCGTGGGCACAGTTCCGGGGGTGACATGGGGGATACATTGCTACTGGGGACCCAGGGAGGCTGGGCTGGACAGGCGCCTCTGAAGAGTGGTGAAAGGTGAAACCATCATGGAGAAGAAGGGGACCCAAGTAAAAGCGATCAGTGTGACTGTTTTCAACAAGGGGCTGGAAACCCACCTGTGTGAGGGGCACCATGAGCCTCGCCATGATGCCCTCTCCAGCTGCAGTCACAGAGTTGGTACGAGACATGGGCCTCACAGATCTGGACTTGGAGGCTCATAAGGAAAGCATCTTGGAAGGTGATCAAGCTGGGCTGCAGGCCTAGAGAGCAAACTAAGGGACCTGCGAGACATAGAGGAGGCCAGGAAATGGACTGAGGAAAAGTGAAAACAGAAATGAACTGTGGGAAAGGGGATGTCACTGAGGAAGGGCGGAGATGGGAAAGTTCGGGAGATTTTGAGGGGGGTGACTAAGGTCTTAGAGGAAAAGCAGTTCTGGGCAAAAACAAGGCCCAGGTCAGGGGACCGAGAGGGAGCAGAGGTGAGTTTCACAAGTTGGGAGTTTAGAGGATTGAGAAGAGGCTGTCATTAAGAGGCTGATCCAGATGGGGAGATCGGGTGGGGTGCAGGAAGTGGGGAGGCCCAAATCTGTGTGGGAGTGGATAGTTGTGTGGAGGACGGTGATCCATGACATACAGCAGAGCATAGAAGACACTCTCCGGGGAACTGTGTTGAAGGATGAGCTACCTGTTCTGCTGTCTTAGTGCCGAGGTGAAAGCCCTCTTCAAGTAAGGAGTACGGCAATTATTAGTGGTCTCCATGAGAGTAAGAAACTACCTGAGTTGCCCCACCCCATATTTCCAGAGCTTGGCAGTCAATAAATGATGCTGACTCTGTGAATGAGTGAATGACTCTTGGCAGCCAGAGAGCATCACTCAGCCTTTAGAACCATCAGAAACACCATGTCCTGCCCATTATGTCCACATGGCCTTGTATGAGTGAGAGGAGAAAGGTCATGGGGTCCCCAGGAGGAAATTGGCAGGAAATAAGCAATCTGTCCATGTGGATAATCAGAAGAGGATCTGAAGCACTAACCAGAAACGGAGTGTGCAAGAGTCCACCACCATAATGATAACAGGTTATTTTTCCAGGGGACTCATTGCAGTCACTCTTTAGGAGACAGGCTTTAATGTGCCCCCATCTTACGTGGGTCTGGTGTTGGGACAGATGGGACAGATGGGACAGGGGAGAGTCACTGGGGTGTGCTTTCTGGGAGGAGAAGGTAAGAACTGGTATTCTGAGGTGTTTTCCAGAAAGACTAGGATGCTCTTGGATTCTACCAGTTTCTGATCTACCAGTATCTGATCATTCTACCAGTAATTGATCTAGAAAACAGGATTCTGGTGGGTTGGGCTGCTTTTCCCTGCGTATAGCTGTACATACCTATTAAGTAGTATCCCTGCTCGCCTTCTGTCCCTCTCATGTTATTCTGCCTCCCTTCCCCCACAGTGTCCAGGACTGAGAAGGAGCTCAAAGCAAGGAATACATCCAGAACTTGCGGTTGAGGGGTGTAAGCACAGCCTTCAGGCATTCACAGTGAAATCGTTCCATGAGATTCCTGAAGAGAGAAGAAGACCTATGTATGCAAACTAGGAAAATATTTGTTTTCGACTCATCATGAAAAAAATCTAAAGACAGAATAGATTGTCCCAGAGAACATGAACTGTAGGTGTTCAGTCACATAGGCTGTCCATAAATACTCCATTATTAATGGTTTGCTGATAATTACTAATGATTTTTTTTGTCCCCAAGTCTCAGGACTACACAAACATTCTCATCAGTATCAGGAAAAAGTTTCTAAAAACTTCTTTAAAGACAAGAAAGGACCTGTGAGTCTGATGGCCAGTGTGGATGCTAAGGGGCAGGCAGGACACCTGGGATGTGGCCTCCCCCACGAGAAGACTGAAGCCATAGAGGCCTCTCATTCTTCAGGCATCTGAAATGAGAAATCCAAGAGAGGAGAGGACAGGCGTGGTGGTCAGAAGAATGGGGCCCCCGGAGAGGAAGCCTCGTAAACCTGGCTGCTTCCTCCACTTCCTGCCTGGGTGTCCGTGTCCTGCCGGCAGGACAATGGGCCCACGCTGTCCTAATGTCCCTTGTGTGCTCTGCATGGAACTTGTGCCCATGCTCTTCTCCACTTGCCCAGAGCCATCCTTACAAAGAGCCATCGCAGTGCAGAGGCTGAGAGCATGTACTTTGGAGGCAGGTGGTCCTCAGTATGCTGTTTGCGCGTCAGATCTTGCTTTGATCACGCAAACCCCACATGGACAGAATAGTTATTTCCCACCAGTTTTTCCTCCTGGAGACCCCATGGCCTCCACCCCAGCCTGTACACGGTAATGCGGACATAACGGGCAAGAGACAGTGTCATTGAGAGTTCTAACTCAGTTGGTTAATAACCCTGTGACCTTTACCAAGATACTCTGGCCTTTCGCACGTACCTTTCTTGACTAGAATCTAAGACTTTTTAAATTTTTATTTATTTATTTTTTTGCTAGAATGATCAGTTTTCGTTTCTGCCCTGTATTGAATAAATATTGAATTTAGTCTTGCTTCATCCACTTTCGAGTTCCTCTTTTAAATGGGAAATCAAAAATGACAGCAAAGCAAGTGGTCTGTGGGGTTACACATCAGATAAGCCCCCATCAGGGAAGGGCAGCTTGGCTCCTAGCGCTAAGCAGCCTTCATCAGCTCCTCTCTGACCCAAAACTCCTTCCCCGAACATCTGTGATCCTAATCCTAGTTCCTATGAAAGACAGACATTCCCCTGTTAAAAAGCCCCTATTCTGGTAATGTAAGAATAAATATTCCAACACAGGGCCAGGAGAAGAGGGCAGAAGGAGCTGTCTGATGGCCAGGTCTGGACTGGGAAGTGTCCCAGGGGCTACTACGCTGTTTCACCACGAGGACATAATCTTAGTGGGGAAATGAGTGCTCTGGCACCAGTCACATGTACAGTCCGCTGTGCTTCCCGCTCAGTTGTGGGAAGGCTGCCCTGCGACGTGCCCCTTCTTCCGCACCTCTTCTTCCGCACCCAGAAGGGGACAGTTTTTATTAATTTATGTGACTGAGAGAACCGTTTCTGGTCTGTCCCAGATGTCTCTTCTCTGGGGTCTACAGATCCTCTTCTGAGGATGCGGGTGGGGTGTCTCTTTCCTTTATTTTCCTGTTCTTTGTTATTTTCTGTAGCATGTCACCGACTTCCCAAAAGAGGGTGAGAATGGACTGCAGAGATGACCTGAGGGGAGGGCTGAGAGCACAAGGAAGGAGAAAGGGGACAGGAGGAGCAGACTGTGGACCTTCTCTGTCACTGCTCTCTCAATGCCCTTGAAGCTGGTAACAAAATTTTACAAATTTTTAAGGAATTTTTAACAAAATTTTAATCAAAAATCTTATTTAGTTAACTAGAAACATTCACTGGGTATCTCTTGTGTATAGGCACGTTTGAGACTCTAGAAAATTAATATACAGAAATCTGCTGTTATCATACACTAGTAACAAAGTGGAAAAGGAAACTTAAGAAAACAGTTCCATTTATAACTGCACTCAAAACAAAAAAACAAACAAACAAACAAACAAAAAAACACCCTAGGAATAAATGTAACCAAGGAGGTGAAAGACTTATACTCTGAACATGATAAGACACTGAAGAAAGAAACGGAAGAAGATACGAACAAGTGAAAAGATGCTCTGTGCTCACATAATGGAAGAGCAGAACAATCTACAGATTTAGTGCGATTCCTATCAAACTATCAATAGTATTTTTCAGAACTACAATGAAGAATCCTAAAATCGTATGCATCCACAAAGGATCCTAAATAGGAAAAGCAATCTTGAAAAAGAAAAGCAAAACTGGAGGCATCACAATTCCAGGTTTCAATTCATATTACAAAGCTGTAGTCATCAAGAGAGTCAGGTATGGGCACAGAAATAAGCACATGGCCCAGTGGCACAGAACGGGCCCGAGGAAGAAACACATGCATATACAGCCAATTAATTTTCATCAAAGGTGCCGAGAAGACACAACAGGGGAAAAACAGTCTCTTAAATAAATGGTGTTGGGAAAACTGGACAGCCAAAGGCAAAGGAATGAAACGGGATGCCTATCTTACACCGTACAAAAGAATGAACTCAAAATGGATGAAAGACTTGAATGCAAGACCTGAAATCATGATACTCCTAGAAGAAAACATAGTGGATAAGCTCCTTGGTATTGACGGCTTCTCACCTCTCATCTGTGTCAGATGTCAATATTTTCCAGCCAACTGTCTGCTTTCACATAGCTTTGGACTTCCCTATCGCCCACTCCCACCCCATCTCCCTTATCTAAATAGGCCTCTCACTGACCTCCTCTTCTCAATCCCTTAAACTCCCAGCTTTTGAAACTCCCACCTTCCCTCCCTCCCAGGCCTATGGCTTGGGCCTTGTAACTGCCCACAACTACTTCTCTAAAACTTGAAATGCAGCTTTTCTTTCCTTGAACTTTCTGACACTTTCCTTTCCTCCAACCCTTATCCCATGACTTGTTTCTATTTCTACTTTTTGTCAGCCCATCTCCTGGTCTTCTTTAAGCCTGAACCCATGGTAGGCAACTTGAGTTTCCCCCTCAACTTGATCCCAAAGTATTGGGTATTTGATTATATGACATTCTGTGCTCTGACCTTCTTTGCCTCAATACATCCTCAAGAAGGCAATGAAGTGAATCGGCATCTGGACTCTTTTAATCTCAATGCAAATCTGATGAAACCCGGCACTGGCATCTACTCATCATTACTAACCTTAAATTGAAGCCATGTGTTTCATATCTACTGAAATCAAGATATCAGTCCTGAAGCAAGAACGTAATTCATACTCCCTCTACCTACCTTGACTGTAGCACTTCCTCTAAGAAAAATCCCACAACCTAATCCTTACTTTACTATTAAAATTTACCTGAATCTCACTGAAAAATTAAACACATTCTCACATCTGCCGTGATCCAACTTGAGTTGTCATAACATGGAAGTGAATTTATTTTAGTACTGGGCATATTCAATCCAAAATCACATGAAAGACCTCCTCGTGATCCAAACCATCAATATCTCCTAGAATATATTTTAATGCCAATCCAAATACTAATCTTAATTACCATGCCACATACTGACACCAAAGGGATTTCTAGATGATCCTGATTCAATTAGATTTGTAACCAGATACACCTAATGGAAATACAATAAGCCAGAAGCCAAGTGTACAATAATGACAATTCTCTCATAAGTTTAATGATTAAATTTCATTTCTATCTCCAGTCTCCATTCTGCCTACTGCCAAATGAACAAATAGACTTCAAGCTTGCCAGTGCAGGTTAATTTCAAGTTTATCAGAGTTTTCTTACTGACCCAATGTTTTCCCCTGCCCCCTTATCCCCGGAAAGATCCCAGGATGAGGTATTTGCAGGACAGAGGACAGAAAGGCACATGCTGGGGATCTGATTCTCAGTAGACACTTTCCATCTGTCTAGATGTCTGGATCATGCCATTTGGCCTTCAGGCAAGGTCTTCCCTCCATATTGGTGTCTCTTAAGGTGTCCATACCCCTAATAGTCTCAGGTTATCATTCCATACACTTTGCCTCCCTGTCTTGAAGGTGGCCCCTGCAGGAGATGTGATAGGCCTTCTCGAGCTCACGAAATACAAGTTCCTTAGGAGAAGGGATGTTATCTATCTTGTTCACCTCTGTTCTCAGTGTAGAGAATACCTGAACTATAATATATGTTCAATAAATGTTTGCTGATGGATGGCCTTATTGTTTCTCAGTTCCCCACATGGCCATCTCTAACCTACAGAATGGAGAATTTCTGTCAATCTAGTGTTGACAGAGCTCTGACCATGAAGCAGGCATGAGTCTTGAATTTTCCACAACTTATCTGGAAGTGCGGGGTCCACCACATAAAACTGTGTTCTCACTGAATTCCCTAGAACAGATGTTGGGTATCCCAAGTCTCGACACTACCAAATTCCAACAGATTGGATCTCTGCTTTCTCTCTGCTTCTCTCAATATCCATTCCGGCAATGTGTCACTTGCAAAAAATACAGAAATTCATGAGAATTGAACAGTAACACAAGCCTTATTGACTACCCCTGGAGGAGGTGACCAGAGTGGATGGGATGGATATTGCCACATAGAGTGCAGAGTAAACCTTTCTAAGATCCGACCTTAGAGATCACTCTTGAAAATTGACCACGGCAGCAGCACACCCCAAACTCTTCTGCTTCCTTAATCTTCAGTTTTCTAATTTCACGAAGACTTCCTATCCCAATCTCTTAGTTCCCTTTGTCCCTCCTCCTGCCTTCTAGCACTTCTGTATCTTAGCTTTGTGTACCTTCAAATCCCCTCTCGTAATTAGAAAGACTTTCGAAGTTCTGACTTCAGAACCAGAAGCTGGTGTGTAAGATACGCTCATCACGGGGATGTGTGGATGACTCGCTTGGTTAAGCATCCCATACCGGATCTCAGCTCAGGTTTTGATCTCAAGGTCATGACGGGTGTTGGCCTCCACCCTGGGGTTCGAAACAACTTTTTCAAAAAGGAAAAAGATCTTTAAAAATAAAAGGTATGCTGATAACAATTGATGCTACACAAATATGCACGTTGTGTTCCTACCACCTAACACTATGAAGAGGGTGTGGAATACAAACAGTTAAGTCCGACCTAATGGCAATGACACATGAGGGAGGGGTGATGACGAGAGGGTCATAGGCTCAAACCAGGCTTGACAAACTTGTCAAGATGTGATTTGCATCTAGGGGGAGTGAGTAGCGAAATGAGCCCATTTATAGGGTGGGGATAGGAGTCCTTACTGTCACGGAGACTAAAAAGAGAGATCAACTTGTTTTTCAGTCTTGAAAAAAGTAACCCTAACGTCTGTAACCTCACGTGTCCCCACCGCACAGCCAAGGTGGTCAGCAGGTGGTCAGCAGGTGGTCAGCAAGAGTCCTCCCCCTGCCTGTCTAGTAACAGCAGGGGGCAGTGGTGCAACAGATGGACACCCGGCCTCCCTCCTGCGCCTTCGCAGACAGAGTGGCCATGTGGCTGCGTGCCAGGCGATGGTGTGTGGACAGACGCTGTCTGGAATGAGCCCTCCGCAGAGGGATGAGGCTCACTCAACATGGAAACCTTGCTGTGCTTCCTGCTCCCTACTTCTCCTGGGAACATTGTGGCTGCAGCCTCGAGGTGCCCTTAGGATCGAAACCATGTGCTCAGAAGGACAGAAAGGAAAGCTGGAAAGAGCCTAGGACACTGAAAATGACAAAAGTGTCAAATCCAGTAGGAGGAGGATGATACCGTGGATGAAAGGGGAAACCCGAAGTGGAGGGGACCCTGTGTGACGGATCGGACTTGGTGACCCTTTGGCCAAGACTCCATGTTTGCAGGAAGAGACGTTTTTCAGGTGAAGTGAAAACCAATTTCTAACACCGTAAAGCCATCGTTATTCAGGTTTCTGTAACTAGCAATTAATCCAATTCCTAACATTTAGCAACTCCAAATTACATCAAAATGTTAAAATTGTTTCTTTCATGGATCAGGGGCTTTAGATCAGTTTTAAAAAAAGAAGTAAGAGTTGATATGGCAAAATAAAGAAAATGCATATTATTAATATTTCTCTACTATGTTGAGAAATGATCTTTGTACATTTGGTAGTTTGAAGATAATTTGGATATTTAATTCCTTAATAAATTAACCATGAGAATGTTATTTTAAAAATGTGTAATCAATAATTGATTTAGAACTGTGTGAGGTGTTTTGAGAAAAAAAGTCAATATCTATTTGAGCTCTAATATGTTTTGCACATAAGTCTCTAAAAATTTTTCTAATTAAGAAAGAATTTTTATTATATTCTAAGGAAAGAACTTCAAATATTTTAAATTATTGGCATATTTCTTGAGAACAACACCTTGCCCCTAATGTTACGTGGGTTAAATCTGATAATCTTGAAGTGATGCCTCATAGTGTGTTATTTCTCTCTTCATTGTGGTCCTCACTTTTCCCTCCATTTAATAATTTATACAAGCTCTCATTTTTCTGTCTGATAATATAAAAATAGAAACCATAGGGTCACCTGATGCACTCAGAGCCTACACAGTATCTCTGCATTATGAGAGTGGCCGGTGATGGGTCGGAAGCATTAAACCCCAGGGAGTGGGGACTCCAGAGAATCAAGTACCCTAAGTGCGTGTGTCAGAGCTCTAAACCTTTGTTAGGAAACTTCACTGAGTAAACACACAGCAGGTATTATAAGCAGCACCATGAGATCCTACTGGCCCACCTTGATGATCCTTTGGATATTTCCCCAGCTGTTAATTTATAGAAATCAGGGCACCCCATCTTTTTTGGGGGGTGATCAATCAAATCAACCAGACCACTCGATGGTGGAGGAGGAATTTGCCCCATAGGATTGTGGCTTTCAGCTGAAAGTTGTAAGATAATTGTACTGTTTGTAAATACCACTGCAAGGAACATAACAAGCACCATATTTCTAAGTGTAATTTATTTGATTTGTGATTACTTTAGTACATGAAAAGATGTATTAGTTTACTGGGATTTATATTTATAAACACAGTTGAAAATGTCTAGGACATTTAATTAACTAAGCTATAACCCTCCCTTTAAAAATATGTGGGCAACTTTCATTAGCAAAGACTTGTATTAAGTATTGTTTTTTGCTTTTTTGGTTTTCGTTACTGTCGTTAGCAAGTACATTGACAATATTTAACCGTAAGCATCTGCAAAGTGTTTTGTGTGTTCTCAGCCCACCTCCAGATACACTCTGAAGCTCACATTGGGTCACACTGATCTGATATGATCTCCTTAGATTATATTGATCCAAACAAATGAGCAGCCCGAACAGGGGATTTCCCACAGAGGGCAAAGATGAGGCATACACTGTATACTTAACACTTGAGCTTTATTTACTCCCTGACAAGTGTATGTCTGGGGAAATTATTATGATCATTTAACGAGGCTTTAAACATTTAATTGGATCTCTCGGGGTCCCTTGGACTTCAAAGTCCATCCTTGCCCTAGGTGTTCCCTTACTCTGTGTTCTCATGCTCGCTCTCTGCCACCCTTTGCGTTGGTGTTCTCGGGCTCAGCCAAATTGTCGGCCAAAATTTGATTTAGGGAACCTTCTATTTTGGAAATTTGTAACAGTCCTGATGGGAAATACGTTAACAGGACCAGCTGGCTGCTGTAGTGAGGATATCTGACCACACTTTCCTCTCGAAGAAGAGGGTCTGTTTCCTCTTTCCATCCTATTGCCACCAGGTGTCGCTCTTCTCTGAGCATCACTAGGGTCCCTTTCCCTTCCCGGGTCCTGGGAACGCCCTCTTTGTTACCCAGTTTGCCACTCGTGGGGAACTTTGCAGGCATCAACTAGACCTTGCAGAGCCTCTCTTAATCCCTGATAAAGCTTTACCTCCCAGGCTGCTCAGGATCCTCCTCTACTGTCTCCCCACCATGAACTTCTCCTGCTGCCGGCAGCACATGGCCTGGATGGTGCTTTGACACGTGTTCGATGGCTCACACAAGGCCCTGCTGTACATGGCGGGAAGGGCAAAAGTCTACCCCAAACCTTCCTCTTTCTAGGAAAGGCTCTAATTAGTTAGAAAATCGGGTTTTTTTGTGGAGAGGAGGCAAGATGGTTGAAGAGTTGGGTACCTCATTTCATCTGGTCCCTTGAATTTTGCTAAACAATTATTAAACCATTCTGAATACCCATGAATTCAGCATGAGATGTAAGGGAAAAAAATCTGAAATTCTATACGCAGGAAAGTGCCAACTTTCTGCAAAGTAAGAAGTTTGGAGACGTGAATCTGATGGGAGACATCAGAAAAATGGAGGGGGGGGTAGCCTCCATAAACTGGCTACTGGAAAGTGAAATAGCCCTGGGGGGCAAATCTGAGCCCTTAGAAATCTGCTCCAGTGAGAAATATCCCTGCTCAAAAGGGACTGAAGGGGATGAAACACACAGAAATCTAGGTGGGTCAGAGTGGTCTCAGGATCCCAGGAATCACAGAACTAATGCGGGCGTATGAACTGGTAGAGGGCCCAAGCAGTGGAGTGGGAAGCCCAGGATGGGGTTCTCAGCTCAGCCAGCCATAAACCATGAGCTGGGCCTGCTCGGGTGACTGCTCTCTGCCTGGGCACCTTCCAACATCTGGAATACAGGGACTGTCCACCAACACCAGGGAGGGGTGGTATGGGACCCCATGACCTAGCAATAGCTATCGGGCAGTGACCCTGTAAAGAAGATTACTGGGTGACACACAGCAATCTCCCATAAAAGACAGAGTGGGTAAAGACACCACTGTCAGCACCTGGGCCCTACAAAGGGCAATAATTGGGACCCTTGGACTCTCCATGGGAAGAGTGCTGTGGGCATGTATGGAAGAAGTCTGCAGAGCTCGGCACACACAAAAGTGAAGACCATTTGCCCCAGAAGGTTTTTGGGGGGGGGAATGTCATGATCCTTTGGCTCTGGGGCTGGAGATCAGGGCATGGCCATTTTTATTTTGATCCTCTAAGGAGGCAGGAAAAGTCTCAGGGGACAAAACCTACACAGAGGAGCACTTTACACTGAGTCCAGCCCCCCGAAAAGGGCAGTGCAAAGCCAAGCAGGCAGAGACATCCGAGAAGCAGCACTGCAGGCCCCTCCCCCAGAAGACCCATGGGAAGACCGGGTGCTCAACTTGTCTACAGATCCCACAAGACTGTAAAACTCCAGCGCTAGGCGAAAACAGTATTTTTCTCATGATTAATTTACCTTTCAGTCTAAAATTTTCCTTTTCTTTTTTTTCCTTTTACCCTTTTCAATTAGTTTCTTATTTTAACAGCTCTTTGCTTTTAAGTTGCTTTTTAACTTTTATCTTTTACATCTACATTTATAGATATATGCTACACTTTTGGTATTTGTTTTCAATCTATTCAATTTTTGCATATGCATAAGTTATGCTTCCTTTGCAATTTTGGGATTTAGTGTCTTCTAACACAGAGACCAAAATACACTCAGGAACAAGTAGATCACCCTGTTTTCTCCACCCTGTAATTATATTCTCTCTTCTTTCCCCTTTTTTGGTTTTGTTTTGTTTCCATTTGCTTTTCCATTTTGGTATCTGACCGCTTCAAATTTGTTTAGTGTGTATTTTGCTTGGGTTGTGCTTGACATTTTTGATTCTGCTCATTTGCTCACCCATCATTTTCTGGGCAAAATGACTAGAAGAAGGAATTCACAACAAAAGGAAGAACCAGAGATAATGTTCTCTGCCACAGAGCTAATCAATATGATATAAGTAAGATGTCAGAGATGGAATTCAGGATAACAATTATAAAGTTAATAGCTTGCCTTGAAAAAAAAGCAAAGAAGACACCAGAGAATCTCTTAGGGCAGAAATGAGATCTAATCAGACTGAAATAAAAAATGCTCTAAGAGAGATGAAGTCAAAGTTGGATGTCCTAACAGCTAGGGTGAATGAGGCAGAAGAGAGAGTAAGTCCCAAATAGCCCATGAAGAGAGGCTTCATGAAATTAATGATGCCATGAAATATACCAATGTCAGAATTATTGGGAATGCCTGAGGGTGAAGAGAGAAAGAAAGAGGACCAGAAGTTAATCATGACTGAGAAATTCCCTAATCTGGGGAAGGAAACAAGGGCTCATGTTTAAGTAGAGAGGACCCTTCTCAAAGTCAATAAAAAGTAGTTCAACACACCATCATACAATAGGGAAGCTTGCAAATTTTAGAGAAAAAGAGAATCTCAAGAGCAGCTTGACACAGAAGCTACTTACCCACCCTGGAAGGAACATCAGACAAACATCAGACTTATCCACAGAGACCTGGAAGGCCAGAAAGGGCTGGCAATATATATTCAGGGTACTAAATGAGAAGAACATGTATCCAAGAATACTTTGCCAGAAAGGCTGTCATTTGGAATGGAAGGAGAGATGAAGAGCTTACAGGAATACAGAAACTGAAAGACTATGTGACCACCAAGCCAGTCCTACCAGAAATATTAAGAGGAAATCCTGTAAAGGAAGAGAGAGCCCCAAACATTGACTAGAAAGAAAGTGAGACAGTCTATAGAAACAGAAAATTTACAGACAATACAATGGCACTAAATTCATATCTTTCAATGGCTACTCTGAATGTAAATGGACTAAATGCTCCAATCAAAAGGCACAAGGTATCAGATTGGATAAAAAAGCAAGAACCATCCATACAATGTCTAGGAGAGTCTCATTTTAGACCTAAAGACACCTCCAGACTGAAAGTCAGAGGGTCAAGAAGCTTTTACCACACCCCCTGGACCTCAAAAGAAACCTGAGATAGCGATCCTCACATCAGACAAATTAGATCTTAAACCAAAGGCTGTAGTAAGAGATGAAGAGGGACACAATATCATACTTACAGGGTCTATCCAAAAAGAAGATCTAATCACTGTAAATATTTATGACCCCAACATGGGAGCAGCCAATTATATAAACCAATTAGTAACCAAAGTGAAGAAAGACATTGATAATAATACATTAATAATAGAGGACTACCATGTCCCACTCACAGCAATGGACAGGTTATCTAAGCAGAAGATCAAAAAAGAAACAAGGGCTTTGAATGACACACTGGACCAGATGGACTTCACAGATATATACATAACATTCATGGATTCATGGATGGAACTGGAGGGGATTATGCTAAGGGAAAGAAGTCGAGCAGAGGATGACAAGTATCAGATAGTTTCACTCATATGTGGAATATAAGAAACAGAGCAGCGGACCATAGGGGAAGGGATGGAAAACTGAATGGGAAGAAATCAGAGAGGAAGACAACCTTGAGAGACTCTTGACTCTAGGAAAGAAGCTGAAGGTTGCAGAAGGGGAGTTGGGGGCGATGGGTTAACTGGGTGATGGGCATTAAGGAGGGCACATGATGTGATGAGCACTGAATATTATGCTTAACTGATGAATTCTTGAATACTACATCTGAAACCGATGGTATATTGTATGTTGGATAATTGAATTTAAAAGTTTAAAAAAAGAAATTTTATTTCTTTGGAAGCTGAGTCAAAAAGCAAAATATGACCTATGGAGGAGTTACTTTAGATTTCATATGAATTAACTCACTTAACACGAAGGCTATGCTTCCTCATCTAGTATACTCAGGAGTCAAGACGGTGTCATTAATATCACCGTGTCCTCTGCAATATCCTTTGAAATGTGAGTGGGTATTTTGAAGATGACTATAACTTGATAAGAATATATTCCTTTTTTGTTTGTACCATAGGCCAAAGACTGTGAAGTCATGCTGAAGGTTGTCACTTTCCTAACTATATTTTAAAAGAAGTTGCATCCAAAACACAAAGCCAAATGTCCTCAATATTTCATTTTTACACCCCTTTCCCTCAAAATTGCACTCAGCAGAGCAGCTATCACTTCTAAAACTTGGGGAAAAATATTTTCCAATGCTGGGTCCCCTGGCTCTCCTCGCTCTTCGCATATCTCTAAACTTCTCCTTTTTTGTTCAGAGTATTTTCTTCTGTAGCTACCTCTGTGCCCTCTCTCTGTAAATCAGTCCCTCTGCTCTGGGCTTCTCCATTCCGTTATCTCTGTCAGGGCTAGATGCTGAGCAGAGGAGGCTGTGAATTCTACTTAGGCAGAGGCACAAGAGGGAGGCATGTATATTTATATTTCAGTATTTTCCCAGGCAATACAGTTACATTAACAAAATATACATAAAGGATACATTGCAATAATAGTGGGTCTTTTGGAAACAAGTATATTGCTAGTAGCATTGAAAAATGGCAGCTTTTCAGAAAAATAATTTCATACTATGTGGAAAGATCTGTTCGAATTCTTTCTGGTTCAGTAATCCCATTTTAGAAGTATCCCCCCAAGAGGAAAGTAAATGTCAAAATACACAAAGATGTTTGAAGCTGTGCACGGGGAAGTGAGGTAACAGAGGGTGTCGTAAATACCCAGCCTGATTCCAGTCAAAATCATGATCAAAGCCGCATATAGCGGAGGCAGCCATAGGATTTGAAAAATAAAGTGCTGACTCTGGTAAATGCAGGCACACAAGATTCAACGCATGAGGGAAGGGAGAGGTCCTGGACCAGTTCTTCCCAACAAGAGTGAGCATTCAAAAGAATCATTCATGGCTTTGTTTTGACAAGTCCTCCCAACTGCCAGGAGCATCCTAGAGCATTAGCAGGTGACAGTGCATGAATTATACCTTGGAAACTCTAATACAAAATGGTAAGTGAAGAACTCTCTTTTTGTTGATAAAAATTATCTCTTTATTTTGAGAGACAGAGAATGCACAAGCAGGGAGGAGATTGAGAAGCAGCCTTCCTGCCAGGAGAGAGCCCAATGTGGGGCTCAATCCCAGGACCCTGAGATCATGACCTGAATCAAAGGAAGACAATCAACTGAACCACCAGGATCCCACACCAATATTGACTCTCAGTGGCCCTCCACCATTTTCCTCTATAACACTTTCAGTAGAGATCATATGCCTCCAACTGGCACAGATGCTCACCAGATCTAAAAAAAGGTTTTCTCAATTACCAGGATGCCCAAAGGTAGGTAGTAGGAGGAAGGTGAAAGAAAAATGGAAAATTATTCTCCTGGAGCTTCTGAGACCTGTGCTGGCAGAGACTTGCCCTTTCTCCCCAGACTCCATATGTCGCATTGATGCACACTGTCCTTCCACCACCCTGCTCTGCCCTGGAGAATCACTGCTCTGCATTAGAACCAGCGGTTTAGCAACGCACGTGTGTGTCACCAATACAGTCTGCAGAGAGGATGCCGTACAACACAGAGGTAGAAGGAAAGTCAACTTCCAGTCAATGCTGAAGTATTTCCTATCCTGTTTTTTGGGAGACAATATAGTATAAATCGGAGGAGACCTGAGGGCTCCGGTGGGGCTGTTGCAGCAGGAAATGGCTGTGCAGTGCTCCAGCAACCCCACCGAGCCAGGGCCGAGGGGACCAATACCTCATCTGGCCCAGCGGCCACAGTGTAATAGGACCTGGGAATGTCAGTTTTGGGGAGACAGGGTCAAGACCTACTGCAGTTCAAGTGACTTATCATAAGCCCTTCCCTCTGTCTCTGCGTCCTGCTAACGCCATAGTGGTTGGGTGAGACCCTGCCATCCAGCAGGTGGAAAGAGTAGGGGGAAGTTCCATCCCTTCTTGCTCTCATGGACCCCTCGGTGACATGACAGTTCATTGTTCTTGAGAATTAACTGAGCTTTATGTGTTCAGTTATGATACTAATAATGTTGAGTTTCTAACTCTAAAACATACACAGATAGTGGTTAGTAGTTACCAGCCCTGAGATTTGGGGTATATTGTGGAAGCTCCCTGAGCTGAGCTCTTCACTCCCCAGTGACAGTGATAATTCCTTTGCCCACCGTACAGGGTTCTGAGGACCCAACACTTCCAGCGATGTGAACGGTGCTTTTTGTACATGTGAAATGTTGGCTACATGCTGTGTTTGTCACGACTGAGGCAACAACCAAGGGCCGTCCCTACGGTCGGACTGAAGGAACGATCCCCGACGGTCGGACTGAAGGGACGATTCCCTATGGTTCCAGCCTGAAGGAACAATCCCCTATGGTCGGACTGAAGGGACAATCCCCTACTGTCGGACTGAAGGGACAATCCCCTACGGTCGGACTGAAGGGACAATCCCCTACGGTCGGACTGAAGGGACAATCCACAGCTCTAACTGAACATTGAGAAAAACAACTGTGTAATATTTTTGAAAATTATTCTTCCATATTGTTTCTGACATCTTCTGTTTTATTATTCAGAAAGACATTGGCCATACTTGTTGACCACCCCCTCCCTGGATGTGATGCTGAGCTGGGATGGGGAGGCCACACTTCCTAACAGAGCCAAGGTGCGTGCTGAAGTACTCTTCTCCACTGAAAGACTGGTTCACTTCCAAAGATAAAATTTGTTATCAATGTCTAGATTAATTGACACAGGTCAATATTAGGTATTTTAAAAAGATTTATTTACTTATTTATTAGAGAGAAAGAGAGAGAGAGAGAGCATGCAGGTGGGGAAAGGGCAGAGGCAGAGAGAAAGAGAGAGATAACCTCAGGTAGATTCCCTACTGAGTTGGAGCCCAACATAGGGCTTGATCCCAGGACCCTGAGATCACAATCTCAGCCAAAACCAAGAGTTGGCGCTGAACTGACTGAGCCACCCAGGTGCCCCAGTATTGGTTTTTAAATAGTAATTTCTTTATAAAAATGTAGTAGAATCCTACTGTAACACTATTTTATAATCTCTCTCTCTTTTTTTTTTAAAGATTTTATTTATTTGACAGATAGAAACACAGCCAGAGAGGGAACACAAGCAGGGGGCATGAGAGAGGGAGAAGCAGGCTTCCTGCGGAGCAGGGAGCCCGATGTGGGACTTGATCCGGGGTCTCCAGGATCATGACCTGAGCCAAAGGCAGTTGCTTAACCAACTGAGCCACCCAGGCACCCCTATAATCTCTCTTTTAAAAAGATGTTATCTATCTGAAAGAGAGAGAGAGAGAGAGAGCATGAGGGGGGGAGGGGCAGAGGAAGAGGGACAAGCAGACTCTGCTGAGCCAGGAGCTTGCTCTCAGGACTCCAAGATCATGACCTGAACTGCAGTCAGATGCTTAACCAACCAAGCCACCCAGATGTCCCTACATATCATGTATCTCTCTATATACCAAAAATTATGTAATTATTTCAGATGGAACTACACATTATTCCATTTTGTGAATGTGCAGTAATTAATCTAACCTCTCCACTAAAATTGGGTGATATGATTGTTTTCAGCATAATTAATACCCCATTAATGAACATTCTCTTACAATCACCAACCTAGCTTGATCTACTTCGCATATTTTGATTTGTGGTTGAATGAAGGACTTGGAGGTAGTTTAGCTTTAGTAAGTGAGGAACTCTTAGAGACACTGCATTTAGCATCAAGCATTTAATCAGTATTTGTCCATGATGAGGAAGCAGTGTTCATGGCCTGTGGTTTCTGTCCCTGAAGGACAGCCTAAAAGGAAGTTTGTTGACTCTGAGCCAACAGCAAGCCTGGCTTGAAGACCACCAGGACCGCTTTCCATTCTAGTAAAGAGGGAAGAAGTAGAGGGACTGCAGGGCCCCTGGGATTTCTCCATCACACACAACCTCTTTTGGCTCAGGAACTTCCTTCTCCCTCCTGAGAAGCTATGGTAGAAATGCAGAAGTTGGGTGCTGGTTCTGGACCCAGACATCTGCTTCCCGTGGGAGAGAAAAGGAAGTGATTTCACCAGTTCTTCCTGACATCTGGGAATTTAGTTCAATGCCCTCTGCATGTGCCTCACTGGCCTCTGCAGCCCATGTCTATGTACTCCTCTCTCTTCTCCTTTTGAGTACAGACCCTCCCATCCCCCACGTGGCAAAGAGAACAGAGGCATCCCACGAGGGCTATGTGAGACAGCAGAGAGTTTGACAGATGTTGTTGGGTCATCTGTTTCCAAGCCAGTGCCGTAAGGGATACTACTCACTCTCCCCACTAACACTTGCCGAGCTCGGCTGTGGAGCAGGCACCACTGAACACGGATGATGTCACAGTAAACACAAGGTGAAGCCTCTGGCCTCATGGAGTGTACGTTCTGGTGGGGAGAAACAAGATCGATGAAATACGTGGTGCTTCAGGTGTTGATAAATGCTGTTTTACAAAGAAGGCAGTGGAAAGAGCTGCTCTGTTGGGTGAGCTGGCCAGGCAAGGCCTCACTGGTAGGGTGACATGGGAGCAGATGAGGGAATGAGCCATGCTGCTGGCGGGGGGGGTAGTCGAAGCAGAAGGGATAGCCAGTGCAAACGGCCCTGATGCAGGGGAGTGGGAAGGCCAAGAAGACTGCGGTGATTGGCAGCATGAGGGGAAGCAAAGGGAGACAAGGACAGGAAGTGGATCTGGGAGCCGGTGGCACAGCCGGAACTTAGAGCCATCATGAGCACCCAGACTTTTACTTTAACAGAATGTGGAAAGTCACTTGGGAGAGTTTTGAGAGTTTCAATCATGTCCAGCTGACTGTACTTCAGTTCAGAGCACGATACACAACATGTCCTTGTACGACAATTCTAGTAAGCCCAATCAGTATGAATCAAGAGCCTTAAAAGGGTTAAAGCCAACCATTAATAACAACGTAGAATAAAAGATCCCATTTTTAAATAGAAAAAAAAAGGTAAGGATGGGGCACCTCACAATAAGCCAAGTAAAACATTGAGGAACTTACATAAAGACATTTGTAAACCCTAATGAATGAGATGACAAAAAATTTAGATGACATTTCAATGCAAACCCTATTCTCAGACTCTCAGTACTGGAAATGTTTCTATATTTATTGTTCATGAATATTATTTATGTAGTTATTTGTTAATTATTTATGTCTATAAGTTTGATATAGTTTTGCTAAAATGTAAGATTCAGGGGAGGGATTGTCTTTTTTTACTAGATAAGCTCACTCTAAAGCTCACATGAAGAAATAAGCCTAAGGAAATAAAGATGATAAGAGAAATTTTGAAAAAGCACTAAAGGGTACAAGTCCCATGATATCTGAAAGTGTATTTTATTTTATTTTATTTTTGGTTATTCTTTTTTAAGGTGTATTTTAAAACCATGAGCATCATAAAGCTGAGGGAAAAACATGAAACCCATGGAAATTAATCCACAATACTAGTGGAAGACCCCAGCACCCCTCTGCCAGCAACTGATGGCGGTGGATGCAGAGCCACTGGACAATGCCATTGAGCAACGGGGCTGAGTGACGTTCCAAGGACCCTCTACCCAACAGCATCCTGCATCACCGGGTGTGCATGGACCATTCACCGTGACAGACTCTTCCCAGACTCCTGGGTGATGAATGAAAACTTAACAAGAATAACATAGCTGAAATCACACAGAATATATTCTCCAACCATAATGGAATAAATCTAGAAGTGAATTTCAGAAAAGAAACAAACCTGCGCATCCAATGCAATCCCTATCAAAATACCATCAACTTTTTTCAACAAGCTGCAGCAAACAATCCTAAAATTTGTATGGAACCAGAAAAGAACTTGAATTGCCAGATCATTGAAAAAGAAAACCAAAGCTTGGGCCTCACAACGCCTGACTTCAAAAGCTATATTACAAAGCTGTGATCATCAAAACAGCATGGTACTGGCACAAGAACAGACATGTCGATCAATGGACCCAAATCAAGAGCCCAGCAATGGACCCTCAACTCTATGGTCAATTAATCTTCAACAAAGTAGGAAAGAACAACCAATGGGAAAAAAGACAGTCTCTTCAATAAATGGTTCTGGGAAAATCAGACAGCCACATGCAGAAGACTAAAACTGGACGATTCTCTTACACCATACACAGAGAAACTCAGAACGGATGAAAGGCCTGCATGTGCAACAGGAACCCATGAAAATCCTACAGGAACACAGACAGCAACCTCTTTGACCTTGGCTGCAGCACCTTCTTGCTCGACACGTCTCTAAAGACAAGGTTTGCAAAAGCTTGCAACAGGAACCCATGAAAATCCTACAGGAACACAGACAGCAACCTCTTTGACCTTGGCTGCAGCACCTTCTTGCTCGACACGTCTCTAAAGACAAGGTTTGCAAAAGCAAAAATAACCTATTGTGACCTCATCAAGATAAAAAGCTTTTGCACAGCGAAGGAAACAGTCAACAAAACTAAAAAGACAACCTACTGAAAGGCACAAGATATTTGCAAATGATATATCATATACATGGCTGGTATCCAAGATCTAAAAAGAACTTACCAACTCAACACCCAGAAAAATAATCCAGTCAAGAAATGGGCAGAAGACATGAAGAGACATTTCCTCAAGGAAGACATACAAATGGCCAATGGACACATGAAAAATGTTCCATATCTCTTGCCATCAGGGAAATACAAATCAAAACCACACTGAGATACCACCTTACACCAGTCAGAATGGCTAAAATTAACAAGACAGGAAGCAACAAATGTTGGTGAGGATGTGGAGATGGGGGAACCCTCCTACACTGTTGGTGGGAATGCAAGCTGGTGCAGCCACCCTGGAAAACTTGTTAAGAAGTTAAAAATAGAGTTAACCTATGAGCCAGCAATTGCACTACTGAATATTTACCCCAAAGATACAGATGTAGCAAAAAGAAGGGGCCTATGTACCCCAATGTTCATAGCAACAATGTCCACAATAGCCAAACTCTGGAAGGAGCTGAGATTTTCTTGAACAGAAGAATAGATAAAGAAGATGTGGCTTATATACACCATGGATATTACTCAGGCATCAGAAAGGATGACTACCTACCATTTACATAGGCATAGATGGTACTGGAAGGTATTATGTTAAGTGAGATAAGTCAATCAGAGAAAGACAATTATCATGTGGTTTCACTCATATGTGGAATGTAAGGAATAGCACAGAGGATTACAGTGAAAGGGAGGGAAAACTGAATGTGGGAAGAAATCAGAGAGGGAGACAAACCATGAGGAACACTTGACTCCAGGAAACAAACTGAGGGTTGCCGATTGAGGGGTAGGTGGGGGGTGGGGCAACTGAGTGATGGGCATTAGGGAGGGTAGGTGATGTGATGAGCGCTCAGTGTTACAAGCAACTAGCGAATCACTGAATAGTATATCAAAAACTAATGAAGTACTGTACGTTGACTAATTGAATTTAAATTAAAAATGAATAAACTAGAAAAAACAAGCAAAAAATATTTCAAACAAGTGGAAATCAAAACTCAACCTCATAAAGAGCATCTACTGAAACTCTAGAGGTCCTACCATATTTAACAGTGAAGAACCAAGTATTTCTTCCCTAAGACTAAGAAGAAAAACAAAGATAATCCGTTCTCACCACTCTTGTTCAATAAGACAGGATGTTCTGACCACTACAATAAAACAAGAGCAATAAGAAGGAACACCAACTAGAGAGGAAGAAATAAAACTGCCTCTTTCTGTAGATGGCAGGATTGTCTATCCAAGAAACCCCCAAGAATCTACCAAAAACAGACATAAAACCCTTTCTAGAACTAAAAAGCGATCTCTATCTAGTCAAGGGATTCAGGACTGACACACGAAAATCAATCGTATTTCTGTACACTGACAGCAAACAAGTGGGAAAAAAATAAAGCACATGCTACTTATAATATCTTCAAAGAAAAACTAAAGACTTAGATAGTAATCCAACAAAATTATGTACACCATCTGCATGCTTAAAATTACAAGATGTAAAGGAAAGGAATCCAAGAAGACTCACATACTTGAAGAGACATATTGTGTTTGCTTTGATTAGAAGACTTGGTGTATGCATTTCAATTCTTCCTGTATTGATCTGTAGGTTTAACAGAATTGCTATCGAATCTCAGCAAGGTTTCTAAAGACATAAACAAGGAAATGTTGTATATTTGTATATGGAAAAGGAAATGTTCCAGAGTAGGCAAAGACAGTTTTGGTAAAGAATTAAGTGGTCGCGATCACTCTTCCCAATGTTGGGAGTTACCAAGTAGCTACAATAAGCAAGACTGTGCAGTGTTGTCAGAAGGATGGACACAAAGACCAGAGGAACAGAACAAAGAACCCACAAAGAGAACCACACAGATATTTGATAAAGAGGCAAAAACAAGCCAGTGGGGAAGAGTAGTCTTTTAAAACAAATGGTATTGGCACATCGGATATTTATAGGCAAAACCAAAAATGAAAACAATACTCTCCACCTAAGTCCCCTGCCTTATACAGAAATTACTGAAGATGGAGCACGGACTTAAATATAAAAGGTGCAGCTATAAAACTTCTACCAAAGAAGAAGGATGAAATCTCCAGGACCTACTACTAAGCAAAGATTTACTAGGCTCAACACTAAAAACACAATTCATGGAAAGGAAAACTGATAAATCAGACCTCATAAAAAGCAAAAACTTTTGCTTCACAAAGGCCCCTGTTAGGAGGATGAACATCCAAGCTGGGGGCTGGGAGAAAATATTTTCAACCCACATAGCCAACCAAGTACTGGTATCTAGGCCCTGTTTTAAAGCCGTCAAATTAAACAGTAGAAAAACTAAGACCCAACACAAGACAGACAGAAGACAGCCATCAGAGTGGCAAGGAAGCCACGTGGCAAGGAAAGTTGGATGATCCTCGAGGAGTTGTATTGAAGGAAGAAACGCCAGCCCCCAAGGGTGCAGGCTACACGATTCCGTTTGCGTGAACCCGTCAATCGCAGAGTTTTACCGACAGAGCCCAGGTAAGCGGCTGCGCAGGACCGCGGAGGTGTGTGGAGGGGCTGGTCAGCGCGAGGGCGCAGTTAAGAGCCTCGATTCCTGCAATAATCACAGGGAAGTGCACACGTGGCCATGTTGCATACAGCACCCCCCACACACACACACGCTGACACATACCCACAAGTACACTCACAAATGCATGGCAACTAGTCAGCTCTGACTGAACTCTAGGATTGCACCGATGCCCGTGTCCCGAGTCTGGCACGCGAGACGTCAGCGCTTTTGGAGAACGACGGTAAAGACGGTATAGAGGAGCCTTAAAATACTAAAAATAGAACCCCCATGTGATCCAGCAATTCCAGTCCTGGGAATATATCCAAAGGAAATGAAAGCATTGACTGCAAAAATGTCTACAGCCCGTGTTTACTGCAGCATTCATCGCGGCAGCCCAGAGCAGAAGCGGCCGGCCGCGCACCCGTGGCTGAGGGCGCGCCCTGGCCGGAGGGGGTGTGCGCGGGCTGGCTGGACGGGGTGTGCGCGCCCTGGCGGGAGGGGATCTGCGCGCCCTGGCCGGAGGGGGTGTGCGCGCGCTGGCTGGACGGGGTGTGCGCGCCCTGGCGGGAGGGGATCTGCGCGCCCTGGCCGGAGGGGGTGTGCGCGCGCTGGCCGGAGGGGGTGTGTGCGCCCTGGCCGGAGGGTGTCTGCGCGCGCTGGCCGGAGGGCTCAGCCCTAAGAAACAAACAACAAACAAAACAATAAAACCTGGAAATCTTGCTATTTTCGACCGCATGGATAGATTTTGAGAGAATGATATTAAGCAAAGTAAGTCAGACAGAGAAGGGCCAATACGGTATGATCTCACTGTATCTGTGCTTGGAATCCAAAAGAACCCAGCTCAGAGGGACTCATTGGCTCATCTCTCCGGTCAGAGTGTGCCGGTCAGAGTGTGCCCTCTGGGTGTTTTCTGACACCTTTTACTTTGACAACCTCTTCACGGGGCTCTAAGCACCCACAAGGAAGCGAGGTCAAGGTAAGACTTGGTGTTCAATCCCCCGAGACTCAGACTCAGGCCATGGAGTGGAGTCTGCGTGGATTCGTGAACGTTGAAAATGGTGGGAACCCTGTTTTCAATGCCACCATTTCCTGGAGTGTGTGCTACCGCCTTTGCCCGTGGCCTGCCAGCCGTGGGGCAGAGACACGCCCATGGGCTGTGCGAGGTGACTTCGCGTCTGCTGTGCCTGGGCCTGGGTGGGCAGCCTGAACACCGCGCTGGGGATCTCCTTATACAGACCGTGGGCTATGCTGACAACTACAGGGTGGTTTCCCAAGCACGAGCCCCTTGTCCTCCTCAGTAGCAGACGATGGCGGTGGATATCAGCTCAAATCCTTCAGTCTGTCTTGGACACCTCTGCTCTTAGACGAGGGGCTTCAGTACCCCACATTCCAAAATGAGCCCATCTTCCTGGACCATGTCCACCTGCCACCTGCTTGAGGAGACTGAAACAAGCTCTTGTTCTCGTACTTGTAGCCCTTCCCCATCATCCCAGGCCTGGAGAGACGGCAGCTGATGTGGCGTCAGAACTCGGAGGGTTGAGGGTATTATTATAAATGCGGCCCTGTCACAGTCCCTGACTGTACCCTGTCTCTCCCCATACTCACTTTAGGATATAGCCAGTAGGTGACGCTCCTTGTGGCCATCACCTACTGGCCAAATGTACCACAGACTCCAGACTGACCCTTCACAGGCTGCTGTAGATCTTGAAACACCAACACCACCCCACAAGGAGAAAAGAGGATTTTGAAAATCTTTCTATGCTAGCATCAGTGACCTGGGTTAGTAGAGGGGAGGAGAGCATTGCCTGGATGACACATCAGACAGGAAGTCTGCCACCCACAGTCTTTTCCTCCCCAAGTTCCCTAGAGCCTAACAGGGGGGTCATTTCCTATTTAACTGCATCTACTCCAACAGCTTCAGGGTCCCTCTGCTCCAGCAGGCATGGGAGACCTCCAAGCAAGGCCCACTGTCAAGGGAAGGTACCCGTTGCTTTCAGGACTCCTCCCCCTCTTCTGGCAATCTCCTCCACCTGGGGACGTGGAGGTAAGAGGGTAGAAGTTCACAAAACTTCTGGGAGGGCTGCAGGATTTAAAGTTTGAGAAGTCCCACCTATGCTAATCTCAGAACCTTCATCCCCTAGTGTGGATAGAGTTTCATGAGTTCCCATTCTCTTGGTTCCCGTGAGCCTCCAGGTAGGATGGCTCCCTAAGACAGCAGGCCATCACATGCCTGCCTCAGGAGCCCTTGCCCGTCCAGCCGCTTTTGCCAAAGGCTGCAGGGATGAGCCGGAGCGGTCTGCAGGGTGGGCTTGTTCTGAGGACACATCAGTCCCTACTCCTGCCATCTGCCCATTCCCTTGGGTTTGGGTGAGATTTTGCTCACCCAACCTGGAAAGCCCCAAACTGAGAGGGACCAGATATCTACAGGAAAAAAGGAGAAGCGGGGAAATGAAGGACATTGCAAGAATGCCTTTTCTGCAGGAAATTCCCCTTTCCCCAGCTGGGTGTTCTCTCTAGAAGGCAGGGGTGGATGCTGCAAACAAGAGGAACCTGCTCTGAAATCTTAAGACAGCCTATGTTCTCTGTATGGGTCATAAACTGGCAAGGGCACACCAGATTTACTCTCATGGCTTAAAACTGCAACGTAACCAGTAAAGAGGAGAGCTAGCTTGTATCAAGAAAGTTCTCAATAAAAAGCAAATTTTCTCTATTAAAAGCTTTTGTTTATTATTATTATTATTATTTTATTAAAAGCTCTTAAAAGAAAGTTCTGGGCACCTGGGTGGCTCAGTGGGTTAAAGCCTCTGCCTTCGGCTCAGGTCAGGATCTCAGGGTCCTGGGATCGAGGCCCGCGTCGGGCTCTCTGCTCATTGAGGA
Source organism: Spilogale gracilis (assembly GCA_004023965.1). Classification (NCBI taxonomy): domain Eukaryota; kingdom Metazoa; phylum Chordata; class Mammalia; order Carnivora; family Mephitidae; genus Spilogale; species Spilogale gracilis. The sequence goes on from PITA01020395.1 coordinate 32,923, forward strand.
GCCTGCTTCCTCCTCTTTCTCTGCTGCCTCTCTGCCTACTTGTGATCTCTCTGTCAAACAAATAAATAAAATATTTAAAAAAATAAAGAAGGTTCTATTTTCAGGAATCCGTCCTTTGGAAATATAGAATTGGTCATCTACACACCTCCGAGTCATTGTGCTGCCCAGCGGTGGGCTCGTGACTCTTGTTTGATGTTCTTGGATTAGTTCTGAAAGCTTTGAATCTCCCGATTTATCTTTAAAGCCCTTCTACCTTTGCGTGTTTGTGTCTCTGGGGGAGAAGCATGTAATAATGAGGAACCATCCGATTTGCCACCGCCTTTTGCTTGGCTGCCATGACTATTAAATCCCTGGCTCGCGGTTGGAAGGTTCCAGTGGCACCGTTTCTTCCCTGCCTCTGATCCTGCTCCTCTCCCTGCCCCATCGTTGTCACACAATCTTGTTCCTTCTCAGACATTGCTTTGACTTAACCACTTTCTTCTCTCTCTTGCTTATTAAAAGCTTACCCAGAACATGTACTTGCCCACACTTCTAGGAGGTGAAGCATCAGAGAGGTTGCAAAATAGAACACACACGGATGCATCTGGGTGTGACTTCGGTGGTGGCCCCCACTCTCCCACACAGTCAACGAGGCAGGCCTGGGGTCTGAGCCCTCAGACGCTGCCACCTCCAGCTTCCCACTCTCCATGGACTCCAGACATAAGCCAGCAGAGAGATAAGCTCTTGTTCACTCCAAGTCCTACGCTCTGCATTCCCGCGGCAGACGGACTTAGGGAAGAGATGTCATGAATGTCTATAGCCGGGTTAAAAAGATCTACCTTTGGAAGTTGGATCGAAATTGCTAGCAAGGAAGTCTTCATTTGTCTTGTGTATTATTACTTTTTTTTCAGTACTGCTCCCTGGTTTTGCTGACTGCAGATGATCCGGGTGTTTTTATTGTCTGACCTAAGTATCTTCTTAATCTTATCCCACTGATGGCATTGGGTGGAAATGGGCAGATTCCTACATGGAGAGAGAAGGAGTTTTGCTGGGAAGGAGCTTTCAATGCCCAGCTTTTCTCACCCACCGAGGACCATGCTGGTCCCTCACCCACCACACCCCAGGTGCATTTCCACCCTCTCTGCGGCGCTGTGCCCTGGGGGGCTGACTCCAGCCTCTCCGGCTTCCTCGTGGGCCCCAGACACCTGACACGGGAAGAGCGAAGTCAGGCCTTTCCACCTCCCTCACGCCCCGTCTCCAGCAGCAGCTGTGTCCCTTCTTGGCACAGCGCCACCTGCAACCCAGCGGCCTCGGTTATCATGGGCTTTCCAGTGGTGTTCCTCCCGGTGCCTCCTCGGCCCTGGAGGCTGTAACGGCATCCCGGCATGGTCTCTGGGGGGGGCCTTAAGCCTTCCAGCCTATCCACATCTCAGCTGACAGTCTCGCTGTTCAAGTCCCTTCTTCAAACCACCAGAGTGGATTCTATTCCCAGCCGGAGACAAGCGTTCTCTTCCAAAATTTATTCTTAAACTCTGGAGTGTGAGGGGACAGCTGTGAGCTGTGTGTGCTTGTTAAGGCCCTCAGACCCCTTCCAGGGAGTTCAGAGCTAATATCCCGGGTAACAGCTTGGATACTCATAGGACTCCTGCCATCGTGCACGCATCGTTGTGGAGCATCTCATCAGCAGGGGGACTCCGTGGGGCAGGTTCGCATCGCCGAGTCCCTAGACACACACAGTACATCTGGTCTGCAGCCCCACGGTCATTTCCCGCCAGTGCCTGTTTGTTTCCTCCTGTGCTCTGGGCGGGTCTCCGTAGAGCTGCACCCCTGTGCCTGGCAAAGTATGTCCGCGTAGGCAGTGCCTGCGTTAGCAGAGGTGCCGCAAGCCGTGCCCCCTGGGCCTCGCAGGGGATTCCCTTTGAGAGAGACCAGGCATGTGACGTGGATCTCAGCAGCTTCGGAACACAATCAACAGTCTTGGGAAACCAAAAAGAGTTAGAGGGACGTGGGGTTGCTTATTAAATAGGGTAGGTGTTGTGGCGAGCCCTGGCTATCAAAGGCGACTAATGGATCGTCGAACTCTGCGTCCAAACTCACGATGTGCTATATGCCGGCTAACTGAACACAATAAAATAAATGAA
>PITA01020396.1:0-14702 GCA_004023965.1 Spilogale gracilis
TTCTAGTTTTTTACTATTACAAATAAAGCTCCTGTGAGCATTCTGTACAAGCCTTTGTGGGGACATGTGCTTTCATTTCTCTCGAAGAAACACATAGAAGTGGCTGGCTGGATCTTATGGTCAGTATATGACTGACTTGTTCAGTAACTACCAAACTCTTTCCCAAAGTGGTTGTATCATTTTATACTCTCACAGTAGCACTGGGGAGTCTCTGTTGTTCAAGCACTTGGTAGGGTCAATCTTCTAAATTTTAGCCATTCTAACAGGTGTGAATAGCTTCTCATTGTGCTTTTAATTTCCAGTTTTGTAATGACTAGTGATATTAATTAAGCACCTTTTCATACACTTCTTCCTCTTCTGCAATGTCATGTCCTATTAGGTATGCACAGATATGCTGAAGAAGAAGAAAGCAGCATGAAGTACCAGTGGTGAAATAGTGGATAAAGATGGAGCAACATATCAAGAGGACCTCAGATCGTAACTTTTACCACCTCTACTACATTGCCAGGTCCTTGAGGGCTCCTTACAGCACTTCCTCTGCAGTGTTTTGCATTGTGGAGTATGCTCAATGTGCGTTAGTTAATTAATTATTCTGATTTCTATGACTTCTTTCAAAATGGCAGGGACCCTCCCATTGTCCGTTTTGTTCACCACTGAATTTCCCTCACATAGCTCAGGGCTAAGCACACAATAGGCATGTGTTTAATAAATATGAATTAGACCAATGAATGGAGGAAGGAAAAACGCAAGCTACATTGGCAGAAAGTGATCCACAGAGAAGACTCAGCACCAGCATGGAAGCAGGAATCTGCTTTAGTCACAGTCAGCTGAGGCTGCTTCCACCATCTTCCTCCTCTGGGTGGACACCTGCACTCCCCTGGACATTCCTTCCTGTCTGTTTGGCACTGATGGGACATGGTTCCTCGTCTCCACCATAGGATTGCCTGCTTCCAGGTAAAAATCAATGACCCCAAATCTCTCCTCATGTGGCCTTACTATCCCACTTACCACATTCTGCATAATTAATGGTGTCAGAATGATCCTCCTTCTCCAGCCTGAGAGCTTCTTGAGAATAGGTGGAAAGGTGGAAGATAGTCATATCAATCTTGTGACCCTCTTGGCCCCATTTCAGTATTAGATACAGAAGATCTCAGTAAATATTTATTGTAATAAATTGAATCCTGAGTCCCTCTAAATGATTCAAGATGTCAATGAAATATCCTTCACCACTCCAGAAGGCAGAGTATACACACATGAAAATGCCCTGGGCTCCTGAAGCAAGAATGGTTAAGGTTAGACTTAAGGAAAACTTCCCTTTTTTTGGGGGGGTCATCTAAGGTTGTTAAAATTAACCCACATCCATAATTCTATACTTGGCAGTTTGTGAAAAGAGAAATTTTTGACCTGGAATGGTTTTGAATTGATCCAAAGAAGAGACAGAGACATGAATGAGATGACCTTTAAAAGTTGTCTGAGGGTGCCTGGGTGGCTCAGTGGTTAAGACTCTGCCTTCAGCTCAGGTCATGATCCCGGAGTCCCTAGATTGAGCTCCGCATTGGGCTGCCTGCTCGGTGGGAAGCCTGCTTCTCCCTTTCTCACTCCCACTGCTTGTGTTCCCTCTCCTGATGTGTTTCTCTCTGTCAAGTAAATAAAATCTTTAAAAAAAAAAAAGTTGCTTGAAATGGGAGCACCTGGGTCCTTCAGTTGGTTCAGCGTTGGACTCTTGGTTTCGGCTCAGGTCATGATCTCTGTCTGGGTCCTGAGATCATACCTCACATCAGGCTCTGCGCTCAGTGTGGAGTCTGCTTCAGATTCTTTCTCCCTCCCCCTCACCCCCTTTGTCTCTCTCTTTCTCTCTCTCTCTATCTCTCTCTCTTTCTCTCAAATAAATCAATATAGTCTTTTAAAAAGAAGTTGTTTGAAATGTTTTCAAATGTGTCACTAGGTCTTATTTGTACACAGCATCTGCCATGGATGAGATTTCCAATCCCATGGAGCTGCCTGGGCTATTAGAGTCCACTGAGGCTCCTGTTGGGAACTATAAACCCTGCCTCCTGGTCCCAAAGTTTGTAGCTGCTGCAGAGCTCAGGAATGGTGGCCCTTGGCACGTCAGGGAGGAGACAGCTTGGCAGTCTGCCAACCAGAGTTCCCTGGAGGGTCCCTAGGAAAACCACCACCCAAAGCACTTTGCCTCCATCACAACCTGTGTGGTGCAGTGCGGAGGAGGTTTATGGTGGCCTTGCCCCGGAGCTGTAAAGTTTATTCCTGCACATTAGCCAATCCATTGTCCCCTGCCCTGCTGCGTCTTTCATCTTCTTTAGGTAGGCCTGTCAGGATCCCCTTTCAAAAGAAAACCTCATCGGGATAAGACAGAGCTGCATTGGTGGGGATGAGGGGAGCTCTACTCTAACAGCCCCTGAATAAAGGCACTAATGTGGCACCCACTGCACCCTGGGAGGTCTTACATTACTCATTCCCTGCTGTGCTGTGAGAGTCTAAATAATCTTAGCACTCCCGCCCATGCACTGACTCTGAGGCTGCTATGAACCAGTAGGTAGGATAAAGCATCTTCTCATTGGATGGAAAGTTGTGTTTCTGTGCTCACAGTTCTACTTCTAGGAGGACATGTGTTCCTTCCCAAGTCATGATCACTGAATACATGAGGGAATATTTTAATGCAATGAGGAAATAAGATAGAGAAAATAAGATGATGGTAATATTCTTATCCATAAAACAGGACAATAATGCCATCTGCTTCATGACTTTTTAGGGTATTGAAAGGGAAAGGTCCACATAGCTCAGCACAGAGACTGGCACCAAGGAAGTGAGCCATAAATGCCACATGGAATTATTATTTACCATAACCATGAGACCTAAAATTCTGGGAAGTCAGTTGGGCATGTAGACAGGGAGAGGGGGGGTGCAAGACTAGAAGTCAAAATAAGACAAGTGAGAACCCGATTCTTACTGAGAAGCAGTGTAAAGTAGCAAAGAAAGTGCCAGCGTGGAGTGCTAGTCAAGCCTGCTATGCTAGGGGAACAAAAGGTATGTCAAGAGTGCCAGGTGGAGGGGATACACAATCCATGGTAGGTCTTTTCTCTTGCTTCCTTCTTTTCACCTCACTGATTTGTTTCTCAACAGGAAATTCTTTCTCTCCAAAAGTATTTCATGATTCATTCATAACGAATTCCACCATTAGATATTCTTCTTTCAATTATGACCATCCTGGTGTCCCATCTCAGTTGTGCTGCTTACGAAGTATGTGACTTTGTGTATCTGACTTAACGTATGGAGTCTCAGATTCCTCTTCTAATGAAATGAGATGTTCACATCTCTATCAGAGGGTTGTTAGGATAATCAGAAGAGATAATGCACGCAGAGGGTGTGGCATACAGTGGTATTTAATAAATGGTATTGTTGGTGTGGGCCCATAAACATGCTCAGGTATAGGAGTGACTGCTGAAACAATTATATTGGCTAGAATTTATGCAATTTTTACTAACAAAGAGGAAAAACACATTGTTTCATCCAAAATGTTGACATGTGAGCTATAAAGGAAGGAAGATGTGTACATCCCAGAGGAGGAGTGCAAGGGAGGGCATTCAGCTTCTCTGTCTCTATTCCCAAAAATCTCTTTTATTGCCTCTTTTGATGATATGAAAAACATTCAGACCAACTGACTGCGGAATATGACAGCTTCTCTGGCTTGCTTGTTGCTTCTCACTGAACCCTCGGGAGACATTGCACCCCCCATACGTGGCCCTCATTTGGGGTTATTAGGCTCTTCTCTCCAAAACTACACATAGGCATAGCTTGTGGCAGCTTAGGACTTTTGAGATATGCTAACCTCAGGCCTTATCTGACTGGTATTTACCACAATGTCTCTATTTTATAGATTGAAAAGCTTGAAGCTCACAGCTTAGGAATCAGTAAGTTAAAGCTCTAATGGGAAAAAAACACCAAAAGATAATGAATTTTGGGCTGTTTTCAAACTGCAGTAGATTTCAGAGTATTGTGGGTTGATTTTTGTTTTGTTTTGTTTTGTTTTTGTTTTTGTTTTTGTTTTTGTTTTGAATCATGAAAGCTGTTTGTATTTACTGTTCTAAGACAATAATACAATTCACTGTAAGAGTAGCTGGGGGCCAGTGCTGGCCCACCAACACCCACAGAACCTGTATCACCCTGAAAAATAATTATAATTGCAAAAATGGTCTTTATTGTGCTTCTATTGAATGCAAGGCTTTAATCACTTTGTCTCTTAGAAGTAAAAGCTGCTGGTATTCTGCCCCTCACTGATGCAGACCAAAAAGTCTTCTTATAACTGGAAAGAAGACAAACAGTTCTGTCTGAGGAATAGTGATTAAATACAGTTTGCTCCTATAGAACCACAAGGGCTGTCTTGTCACTCTGCTTAACTCCAATCCTTCTATTTAGGCCTCATATTGTTCTGTTTTTCTTCTATGTAGTCTGTCTTTACATTTTCCCATGTCTCTTCCAGTTGACTAACTATCTACTAACCTGGACTGATTGCACTATATTCCCACATCTTGCCTGTCCCCTCTTGGCTGGCCTGACATGTGGAAATCTGAACTTGGCTTTCTTCCCTGGATTCATGATACCCATGTGTCCTTTCTACTTTACTAACAGCTCCCTGTTTCTGACCTCAACAGTGCTCCAGGGCCATCCATCCTTCTTGCCTGGCTCTGGTTTCTGGTCCTTCCTGAGCAACCCAGCTATGCTGCTGGGACAGCTCAGTGCTGTCTGTACCTCTATGCTCCTGTCCAAGCAGCTCAAAGTTTTTGCCCCCCTTTTCTGCCTTCACATTACCCATAATATATGACTACCTGAAAGACAGACAGTATAACAAGAGGATGATCTGCATTCTGTAGACAGCTAGACAAAATTCCAAAATGATGAGGCATAGAGGTCAATCAAATTAAGACCAGTTTCAAGACAGTGTCCACTTGCCCTAAAACTCATTCCTGCTTTCTTGTCTGCCAGTATTCTCAAGATTTGGTAGGATGATCCTGTTGGAACACAGGCGGTGAGCTGCAAAGCAGAGAAAACCACTTGCCAACTTTCTGCCCATCATGGCCCTTATGACATAAGGAATGACATGGAAGAAAAAGAAGCAATTCTGTTCTGTTCTACATAATGGAGACCATCATGGGGCAAGTATCAGTTTCCTAGTACTGCAGTTATAAGGTTACATAGGCTGAGGGGCCTTAGAGAACAGAAATTTGTTATCTCACAGTTCTATAGGCTTAAAGCCTAATATCAAGGTGTCAACAGGTCCACATTCCCTCAGAGACCTGTAAGGGAACCTTCTTGTCTTTTCCTAGCTTCTGGTCTTACTTGCAATGTTTGGCATTCCTTGGCTTGTAGATGTGTCACTCCTATCCTCTGTCCTCAGCTGGTATTCTCCTTGTGTCTGTCTTCACCTGGATCTTTTCTCATAGGGACACCAATCATATTGGATTAGGGCCCCCTTTACTCCACTATGACCTCATCGGAACTAATCACATCTGCAGTGACCCTATGTTCAGTCATTAGGGTTGATGATGTTCAACATATCTTTTTTAAGGAGAGGGGAATCCAACCAATAAAAAAACACTTACATTAGAATAAGTTGAATTCCTTGTCAGGAGAAGGGAAAGTCATTCAAAATACATGGGGACCACAGCACATAGAAAGAAATTCTCGATAAATATGTTTATGAGTTTTGCATTAGGAAGCAGACATTCTGTCTTCTGGGTCTCCTCCTTACCAGGCATGCAAAGCCTACCATCATCAGCCTTCTTCTGAGGTCCTGGTAGGAAAACTGATGATAACGAGGTCCCCAAGCCTGTGCCGTCAAGTTGGATATGTGGGCATTTCATCTGTTCCTTTGCTCCTTGGCAAAACCCTCTGTGTTCAAGCTTTTCTTGATGCCTAACTCACTGGTATACTAAAAATTTCCAAGATCTAGAAGGCAAGGCTTGGGTTCAATTCTTGGACCTCCTGCTACCTCAAAATATAATTTGAAACATGCCAAAGACTCAGAACCTGAGAGCTGAAAAGGAATTTGAGGTAATGTCATCTTTCTTCTCCCTCAGAGCAGGAAATACTTTTATTACTTTCTTGACAGTGTCCTTCTAGCTAATGTTTGATCATTTCAAAGACACAGAAGCCACTACATTACAGAACATCCCATTTCTTTGTAGATAAGCTTTAATTATTAGAAAGTTCTTATGCTGAGTCAAACTCTAACTCCTGATTTCATCCACCCTTTGATTAATTCAACTTTAAACTTCCTGTGCATGTTTTTCAAAGAGTGTTCCATTTGGCTCTGGGATTTCTGGGGACTCCCCACCTCTGCCTGTGATAAGAGGAGAGATCTGTTTCTCTCTCTCTCTCTCTCTCTCTCTCTCTCTCTCTCTCTCTCAACATTCCCGCTTCAATTTGAGCATCTTTTTCTCCCCTTTTTCCTGCTCATTTCCTTTACATTTCAGTGTTAGATTTTTCCTTGTCAGGGGTTTCTATGCAAAAGGAAAAAAATGATGTATAAGAATTATTTTGTCCACTTAAGAACTGGTTCTTCAAATGTTTGAAAGTAGCCATTATTTCCATGTACTAATCTTTCTTCCCTTCAGAATAAATTTTCCTGACTCCTTCAATGAGGACTAGACTTTGACCTTCCAATCTGCATGAAGAGCATGCTCATCTGGACCACCTGTTCTCAGTATCATAAATGTGAGGACACTTTGACACGGAGGTAGTGTAGAAATTATAATGAATGTTCTCATTGGTTTGTGGTTCTCAAATGGAGGGCATCAGGTCACTTCTGGTCTAAAAGTTCTTGTATGTGGAATCTCAATTGGTTAAGACATGACTATAGAGAAGCATTTCCTGGTTATAAAGGTTTTCCTTAATTTGATCCTTACCTCATGTCACCCATCACTGGGTTGCAGGAGTGGCCTTTTCTACTGATCTCAACTATGCATTTTTACTGTCATCAGCCTACCACAGAAACACATTGGTGCTCATGCTTAAATCCACGAGTTTAACACATCTTTCCCCTTGGTTGTCCTGATCCTTCTTTGCAGGTTTCAGGCTTTGAAGGCAAAGACTCTTTAACCACACTCACTAGCACAATGCTTGCCTTTATGAGAGCAGGTACTCCAAAATGTGTGCCAAATGAACGAAGGATGCATTCTTCTCCATTCCTTCATTTGTGCTATTCTTGATTTCTGGTCCATCTTCCCCATCCAGATGGGATCATAAGTAACCTGAAGGGAAGTCTGATGCTCTTGACGCTGCTGAACTAGCAGAGCTCTCAGGCATGCTGAGCACTAGAGAGTAACAGAATAAGTGCCATTGATTGATGATCTGAGAGTGAGCAGATCAAGCTGGGCCATGCTTGTCAGGGATCCATGCATATGGATGTGCACTGATTCAGCTCTTCATTTTTTTTTTAGACAAAGGTTTGACTCACCATGGTTCTTCGAAGCAGGCTCCCCCAGCTCAGTCCCTCCCTCCGTCCATGCTCAGGTCATGGAAATACTTCACTTAGACTTGACAACGTGCACACCCTTTATGAGCTCTGGTGACATGGATTGCACCTTGAAATTGCAGAAGTGAAAGTTTATCTAATGATTTTTTATTAATTTTAATTACTTACATTTTGAATGGTGGCTTAGTTCTGAATCCCAGATCCTCAGATCACTCTGGGATGCCTGCCAATTTCCTCATTACACACACTGGCTCCCCTAACACTATTTGATAATGAAAGGCTTTAAAGCAACCCCCCCCCAAATATTCTAAAGGTAATGGGGAGCCCATGGGAGAGAGGAGTGGATTATTGCATGGGGTATGGATAATATAGCTCACCATACCTGAACTTATGAAAAGAGATTTTCAGCCAGGGAGCATCCTACTTTTAGCAATGAGGCAGACTTCTTTCTCCTTTCAGTCTTGCCTATCACATCAGTGCTCGAACCCTAATGTAAACTGACACAGGGCTTGTAATGTTTAGATGATAGAAACAATAGCCCCAAAGGAATTAGATGGTATTTCCCTCCACAGGCTTGTAAAGGTAATTTTTTAAAGATTTGTTGAAGATAGAGGAAAGGGAAAAGTGAGAGGCATGTGTCCTATAACAGGAAGGATTTGGGCAAGATACAGGAAAGCACTTTTTGGTTTTAAATGGTCACACACACACACACACACACACACACACACACACTCACATAGGCTTCCAAGCAAAGTTGAAAACTCTCTTGGGGCAGAGGTCACAGCAGTTAAGAAAACATGTGGTCTTTGACACAAGACTTGTCAGGTTCCAAACACTGAGACTTTTCAGCTGAGGGAACATGGCGAGTCATTTGGCTCCCAGAAATTCAGTTTTCATTTCTACAACCATTCTTGTTTCACCAGTCAGGGTGATTATTTTATATACTATTTGGCATATTTTGGATACTCAAAAACATTGGTTTCCTCTGTTTTGATTTGTTCTGGATGCAATAACAAGAATGTCATAGAGCATCAAAAATTTATTTCTCCCGGGGCGCCTGGGTGGCTCAGTTGGTTGGGCGACTGCCTTCGGCTCAGGTCATGATCCCGGAGACCTGGGATCGAGTCCTACATCGGGCTCCCTGCTCGGCGGGGGACCTGCTTCTCCCTCTCTCACTCCCCCTGCTTGTGTCCCCTCTCTGGCTCTGTTTCTCTCTGTCAGATAAATAAAATCTTTTTTAAAAAAAAGAAATTTATTTCTCCCCATTCTCGAGGCTGGAAATCCCAAGATCATGGTACCAGCACATTCAGCGTCTGGTGAGAGCTTGCTTCTTAGTCATAGATGGCTGTCTTCTCACTATGTCCTCATGTGGCAGGAGGGACAAAAGCGCTCACTGGGGACTTTTTTATAGAGGCAGTAATCGCATTCATGGGGTTCCACATTTATGATCTCATTACCTCTCCAATCCTCCCTCCCAGAAAATACCATCATGTTGGGGATTAGTTTTCACCATATGAATTTTGGGGGGCACAAACATTCTATTTCTACACCCTTCATTCTTTTATCTTATTTTTAAAAATAAGGATGGGTGCCTGGGTGGCTCAGCCATTAAGCATCTGCCCTCGGCTCAGGTCATGATTCCAGGGTCCTGGGATCGAGTCCCACATAAGTCACCTTGCTCGGCAAGAAGCCTGCTTCTCCCTCTCCAGCTCCCCCCTGCTTGTGTTCCCTCTCTCCCTCTCTCTCTTTGTCAAATAAATAAATAAAATCTTTTAAAAAATAAAAGTTAAAAAATTAAAATTAGGGACAGCTCTTTCTTGTTTGAGATCATATAGGGGCTGCTTTCCTTAGAGGCTGGAGAGTGTAACATGACTCCTGAGGTTCTTTTTAGCACTGGAATATTATAAGGCAATGTGATAAATGAACAGGTATCATTTCTGTCTCCACTCTGACATTGGCTACAGAGAAAAGCAGTAGAGGAAAGAGTTGTATCTCTTGCAACAGGCTAGGCCCCACAGATGATTATCTAAAGCCCTGGTTTCCTAAGGGTTCTGAGAATAGAAATAAATCATGTTCCTGGTGCTGGTGTTGGTGACTAGCCTAACACAGGGGCCCATTCTTGGACTCATTGGGCTCATGCAAGATGCACAGATGCAGAGTGTGCTGCTTCCAGCTGTTGCTGAGCTACTCAGCCCACCGTCAGTGGTCAAATGGGAGAGGGGGCCAGATTGCGCCATTGTGCGGCAAATAAGGCTCACCGAGATCTAGCTGCTCATGTTTATTCAAAGGACTTATAACCCTACTTTTTGAAGTAGCAGCTGAATTTTACCCCAGATCCAGATGTTTGTCAAGGTCATTTACTGCTCGTCATATATTTCCATTTCTCCTTCTCTCTCTACCCACTTTTTCTTAGCTGACTGCTTTCCCATTTTTCATATATGTATTTTTCCCTTGGTTAACAACTGGGATTTGCAATTTGAAGTCTCTGTCAGGAGTTTTGAAATGGAAATTAGTTTAGGAGATTTGAAATTAATATCAAGGGAAAGAAATTTTAAGAATTATGAGTTCACCAAAGTCAAGGATATTTAATGTTAGCAGTGCTCTTTTCCTGGACCAACTTCTTTTTAATAGATTGAAGTAGATCTGATGGCTGCCCCCACCCAGGGTTGTTGGAAGTGAAGGGGAAATTGGCAGAGGTAAGTCAAGTGGGAAGTTGCCTATCTCTTTTCTGTCCACAGTCTATGCATAATTTATAGCATGGAGATAATATACAATCTCTTATTCATGAACTTTTAAACATACTGGTTATTACTGTTGGCCCATTGAAAGGAGATTACTTTTACATTCTCCCCTCTGTCCCCCAGAATCAAGAACACAATGAAAGGCACTGATATTCTCAGATCCCTAAAAAGGCAAGCCATCAGTTCCTCCGAAGTCCCTAATGTTGAACCCTTGCTATGCTGTTGCACATCCACTTTTGAAAAGACGTTTTGTACCAAAATGGGCTTCATAGTCAGCAGATGTTATGCAAATGTCAGTGCTGGAGTAAGGAAGGCTCAGGGAGAAAGGCGTGAAGAGAGGGATAGAAAATATATACTGGCTCAAAGGGAAAGATATAATCGAAAGGGTGAAGTCTTGTTATTTTCTCCCTCTTGGTAGTTGAAATTAAACAGAAGAATTAGTGAGGTTGGGGAGGCAGGCAGGCTGGTTGCCACGCTAAGTTTCAATCCTCTTCTTCCCTCTTCTCCTACATCCTCATCCACACCAGAAGATGACCCTAGTGTCTGCAATCATTGAAACAAATTCTCACTGGTATTTGAAATACAGGCTCAGGGTCCTAGTTCATGTGCTTGGGTTTGCTGTGCTCCTAGAACAGGTGAGGAGGGAAACTCAGATGGGTGGGTAGTCAGAGAAGCAGGAGGACCAGCCTGGGCAATGGGAACTGCCACCAGAGGGCGGGGTCATTGTCATCTTGCATGGACTTGGAGAGGAAGACACAGAGGTTGACCTCTCTTCTCTTCCCAGTTGTTTAGAAAGTTGGGCAATCCTTGGACAGCCAGCATCAAACTCACTCCTATGTCATCCTGCCCAAAGGCCAGAAGTATTTTGTGTTTAATGCTCAGGAGTAAGAGCTAGGGGGGTCTGGTTTAGCCCATTCATGTGGGCCTTTCATTTCTGACAACCATTTCATACTTCTTTCACTAAAGCTTGGAAGCCAACCAAAGACAGTTCTCAACACCTTAGAGAAGAGGCTTGCGCTTCTCTGAAATTGAGAGCAGAATTTTTTATAGTTTTGGCTCCCCTGTGCTCCAGGGTAGCTGAATATGACCTGCCTGCCAAGCTTCAGCTCTCTAGCACGAGATAGTTGTGAATAGATTAGCGATGTCTCTCTCTAGATCCAGGAGTTCTCTTTATTTGTTCAGCCACTGAATTTGTGTTCCCTTTTCCTTTTTTTTTTAACTTAAATAAAAAAAAATAATAACAAAAGGTATTTTAAGTGAGTAAGACAGTGAGATGCAGGAGCTGTGGTTTCCATACCTTTCAAAGTAAGGATGGGATTCAAGCACATTTCAGAAGCTCCACTCAGGTAGCTCCCCAGGAACCTCACCAGGGGAGACAGCAATAGAAACTAGAAATCACAGGGGAAGCCACTACAGAGCCGTGTTCAGAGAATCCTTGTAACACCTCTTTCTTCCCCTCCTATCCAGCTCCCTGAGGGGCTGGAGGATCTCCAGTGCATGAAAGAGCCCTGTACTGAATGAAAAGCCAAGAAAGCGACACATGGCAAGTGTGATGGAGACCCCAGCAAATGGAGAGGGGCACTCCACTAATGAATTGATGGAGGTAACAAAGCTACTCCTGACTTGGGCTGCCCTATGCCTTTGGGAGCAGTCTTAGTTCCAGCCCTCTGGGTCCTGGTGACTTTGCCATCATCCTCTGCTTCAGGGTGGGGTCTGAACTCTGCAGGGAGGGAATCAGCCCCGGTTCACTGTCTCTAAAGCTGAAAGACATTCTTGTCCATGGTTTCACTCTTCCAGGTGGTGAGGTGTGATGTGTGGAAATAACACTGAATTTAGAATCAGAAGTCCCAGAAACTAGTCCTGGCTCACTTTATTTCTGGTTGTAGCTTGGTTTGTTTTTCCCTCTGGGAAATGGGCTAGCAGGATTTCTTACGTCACAGGGCTGTTGAACACAAGTGACACTAACAGGTATGTTTTCTAAATTGTAGTGAGCTCTACTATTCCACAGTGACTATTCCTAATTAGGCTCAAAGTCAGAAAAAGGCAGGTTAAAAGTGCTGAGAAAAGAAGACAAAGGAGTCAATTAATAATGTGACAAAGTCCTTTTTTTTATCGTGAATATCATCCAGTTTCTTAAAAGTAATACAGTTTCTTAAAAGTAAGTCCTATTCTTTCTTGTCTCCTCACCTTTCTGTTCCCCTTCTTGTCTTTATTATTAGTCCACCCAGCTTGCTAGGGGAATGTGAACTCACAAGGGAAGAATCACTTGGTTGTGACGTTGTGCGGTAGTAGGCACTCAGCGTAGGTGTGGGTTAAATGGAAGGTCTACATCAAGTGGCCCAGAAAGAAGATTGGACAAAGCCCCCAGGCACTTTCCTGCATGCTGATAATCTGTCTGTCCTCGTCTGAGAGGTGCCCTGCCTTCCAGGGACTCTCGAGTCTCTCCTCTGACCCCGGTTTTACTGGCTCCAGCTTGGTAACTGGGGTTAATGGAGTTTCAGCAGTTCTCTGAACACTTCAAGCTCTCAGAGAGACAGAGAGAAATTCTATCTCTCAGAGCTTTTTGCTCATAGTGGTTATATCTCTTTCTCTCCAGAAGCTCCATTCAACTTTTCATCTCAACATGCCTACCCTTAGGATAATAAATCCATCTTTCCTCCTGCTTGTTCTCGATTCTGTTTGGTGGTATTGACACCGTTAACCTTGTCAGAGCTGTTCAGCAGGAAAATCTTGCATTTCTTTCCTTCACAGACTCTGAGAGTATTTATTTATTTCTCTCCAAAGGTATGAACTTTCACAGGGTCTCAGAGGGGTCCGTCCTATTATTTACAGAATAATCTAAGAAAATCCAGCCAAGGCTGATGTGAAAGGAGACCATCAGGATTTTCAAAAGTACCTGATGTCTAACCCCAGTTTCTTCATACGCAAAAGGTGGGATTATATGATAGCAGCAGCCCTCCCATTCTGCTGCAGTCTGGCATTCTCAGATTAATGGAGATGGCTCAACATAGTAGTGATTCTGATGAGGAAAGGATGATAAGGAGAAAAGTTGATGCCTTTCCTGGGTTGGACCAGAATCTTGGGGAGGAAGGAGAGGTGTGCTAATTCAAATAGGATCCTTCAGTGAGAGGTCAATCCTGACTTAAGCTCAACACATGAACTGACTATTGAGGTTACTTCTTAAAAGATGAAACCAGAGTCACCATTCCATGGTTACCATCATCAGCTCCGGAGCCATACTTTTGCTACATTCTATGGTTAAAACTTGACTCAAGCCTTGCTCCTAAGACCAGAGTACAATCTCATGCCCTTGCTTTCATAACATGTTTCTATATTGTTTCATAGAGCTTCAATCTCTTTTGGTAACTATACCTGGTTGAATAGTATCTCTCCTTGCCCCCCAATGCCCTAGTCCCAAATTTGTGTCTACACAGAACTTTGAAACTTATTTGGAAATAGGGTCATTGAAGATAAAATAACTAAGCAAAATGAAGTCCTATTGGATTAGGGTGGGCCCTAATCCAGTGAAGAGAAAACCAAAACACAGATACACTCACGGAGAATGCCATATGATGGCAGAGGCAGAGATGGGAGTAATAGAGCTATAAACCAACAACACCAAGAATTGCTAGCAACCAGCAGAAGCTAGGAGAGAGACATGGAACAGATTTTCCCTCAGAGCTTCCAGAAGGAACCAAACCTACTAATAGCCAGATTTCAGGCTTCCAGCCTTCCGATTTGTGAAATAATAAATCTCCATAGTTTTAAGTCACCCAGTGTGTGGTACTTTGTTATGGCAGCTCTAGAAAAGTCCCGTAGGCACCTACTCCACAATTTCCCTTCCTCTTATCAATTCCCCTTCCACTCTGCAGCCACCAGGATAGGAGTGCTGATTCCCAAACACATCCCATGATGGCAACCTGCCTACTACCCCTGGCAATGTGACCAAGGCCTTCCAGCTCTCATCCCTCACCATCTGTCTTCCCTACTGACAAGAAATTACCTGGATCTCATAATATAGCCTTCCCTGAACACTCCATCATTATGTCCTGTAATAGGTAGTTAAAACTTTCTTGCTCTCCTCACTGACACCATCTGATAGTCTAGACTCCCAACCCACTGCCTGCATATGCCCTCTGACCACCACCAGCCATCCACCTGGCTGCAGCCAGGTCTATCTTCACAATGCTTACCGTACCCCCCTGTGTTGAGAAGGGGTCTGTTCTAAGTCTGATTCCAGTTGATTCTACCCTATTTCTCTTAGTTAACATTTTGTGCCCCGCTGTTCTACCAGGTAAGGCAGGAAAGTTGGGGTTTGAATGATCTGAAGCCTTGTCCCTCCTTCTGAAAGCATTGTTTGACTCCTGCTTCCACCTGCCTTCCATTTTATTTACTATGCAGTAAGCAGAGCCTTTCTATCTGCTGGGCAATTGGCACTACTTAGATTCTCAAATGTGCTGGCAAAAGAT
>PITA01020396.1:14802-35147 GCA_004023965.1 Spilogale gracilis
ACCCTGATCACAGTTAGGAGGCATAGGTGACATGGGCAGCCACAAGAAGCCAGACTAGGTGAGTACCATATATATCTGCAAAGGAGAGATGCAAGAGACTGACTCAGGCTGTCTGCAACACTGTCAGCGAGGAAGGGAAATACCTAACTTTGGAGTTGTGCCACCAGGAAGAGCATGAGTATTTCTGGAGTTCCTCTTGCATTTAGTGGTGTGTCAGATCACAACATTGTAGAGCTGGAGGACGTCTCACCTGAAGGATGAGAAAGTCAAGTCCAGAGAGGTTATCCACTCTTTAAGCCACAAGCTATCAAATATGGCCACTCACATCTAGAAGCACTTTCAATGCTAAATTGGAGTCTGTAAATTCCTGGAATGAAAAGAAGAGGAAGAAGAAGGAGGAGGAGGAGGAGGAGGAGGAAGAAGAGGAGAAGGGGGAAAAGAAGAAGGAGAAGGGGAAGAAGAAGAAGGAGAAGAAGGAGGGGGAGGAGGGGAAAAAGGAGAAGGAGGAGGAGTAAAAGAAAAAAGAAGGAAGAAGAGGAGGGGAAGGAAGAGGAGGAGTGGAGGAAGAAGAAGAAAAAGAAGGAGGAGGAGGAAGAGGAGGAGAAAAAGAAAACGGGGAAGAAGAATAAAACGGGGAAGAAAGAGGAGAAGGAGAAGGAAAACAAGGAGAAGAAGGGGAAGAAGGAGAAGAAAGAGGAGGAGGAGGAGGAGGAGAAGAAGGAGTTGTTCACAAGATTGCTTTTCTATTAACATCAATAGGTAGGTCTTAAGGATTTCTGGTCATTTTGATCACTCACTAACTGCATTCCAGGGTTTTCTAGCGACACGCTGCATTTGCAAAATCGACCCTACTCGCACCACCTAGTGGGACATGAGATGGACTTTGTCCTTCTTCGTCTTGTCTTCTCAGGTAATATTTATTTATACACTGCATATAATAAAGGGAAATTTACTGATGATTTAGGATTGCCAGAAATCATGCTATGGTTTTTGCATGATTTAGCAGAAAGTGCAAATTGCCTCTCTATCCCCTTGGATCCTTTGCTGTTTTACCAGTTGTGTGCAAACAATTTCAGCTGTGCTTCTGCTTCCACCAAACAGACCCTGAGCCTTTGTCAAAGAGCTACCCTCGAGCTTCAGAAACTTCTTTTCTTGCAGAGGACCAGAGTGCTTGGGAATTTATATCTTTTAGGGGGCAGCCCTTAATGATTGATGTGTTTGAAGAGATAAAAAATGCATGTGACTCCTAGTTCAGGAGCACTCTTGGTTTGCAACTACTTGCAGTACTCCCGTGTGGGGCTGAGCTACAGTTATTCTCATGAAAGTTTGCTTACTATCAAAGTTTCTTAACTCCTTTTGCTTCTTAGGTCCCCCTTTCCTGCTTCCTTACGGGTTTCACCTGGGAGCACCATGCGATAAGTCACTTGCACACAAATTGTCATCTTGGGATCTATTTTTAGGGACCAGAACCTAAAACACAGGGATTTTCTTATTTCATGTTCCCAGTGGACCCATGAGGCAAGTTTCCAGAGATAAAGCAAATGAATCTCAGAGTGATAGAGCAAGATTTCCTGTCCAGTGTCCCTGACAGTGGGGTTAGCCCTCCAGTGTTCCTACTTCCCTCTTTCAGGTCCTGGGTGTGGCCTATCTTGTAAACCACCCTTTTGCCTGGATATACGGGGCCAACATCACCTGTTAAGTTTTTGGCAGATAATGCCAGCCTGTCCACTAGGGAATTTACTACCTTTTTGCTCACTTCTGTTTCTCGAATTTCCTAACTCTGCACGCTTTCTCAAATCACACACATCACCATCCCCTAGGACCACTAATGATTTGGACTCCAAACGGATATAGATGGCCTATGTTACTCTCAAAATTTTGAACCCACAGAGGCAGAGCCTGATGCCCTTGGTACTCAGCATGTGGTCCATAGACCTATGGCATTTGCATCACCTGATAGCTTGTTGGAACTCTGGAATCTTAGGTGCCACCCCAGACTCTACTGAAACAGAATCTGCATTTTAACATCCCTAGAGATCCATATGCTTTGAATATTAAGCCCACACCACCAAGAAACCAGTGATTGGGATTCTAGGCCAGTCCCCTAGTTCACCACCCTCTCTGGCATGAGCTCCCTACATCAGTTTACACAGAATGATGCTGTTTGTGTCTATTCATTTGATTTATTAATCTCTCTTATAGCTAAGGAATCCTGTCTTTCTTCTTACATCCATTTCCCTCTAGATCAATTTGAAGTGATTTTTCCTAGACAAAAATGGACTCTCACCTTGGGTGGGAACATAATAGCTATTTACCTAAAAGGTAGACAAATTACCCCTACTCTTACTATAGAGCCTGTAGGAGAAACCAAAGTAGCAGGCTTCAGATTGTTTTTGACTTTCAGCCTGAATGAAAAATACCTAGTGCCTTGACTAGAGGGATGTGTTCTGAGGAAGGACCCAAACTCATGTGTCCTTCAATGTCAAATCATTTGTGAAAGGCAGCTCCTTGAAGTTCATTTGCATGGAGGAGAGGCAGAGATTACAGTATTCGGCTCTTCTCTGTGAGAGCTCTGAAGAGGCACCTGGTTGGAAACACAAACCTTCTCTGTGGGTAAGAGAGAGGAATTTGTGGGAAGACAAGGAAGTCATGAGGAGGTTGCTCCGGAGGTTTATTCTGTAATCTTTAGAGACAGTTTTATTAAAAAGCCTTCCAGCCATAATAGGGTTGTGAGTGATGTTTGTCTGGCAAAGAAATAATTTGGTAGATTGCTGGTTCAGTGTGCAGGGCATAAGCTATGGCAACTACAAAGACATCTAAAGACACGGGGATTACTCCAGATCTTGCTCATGGAGAAATACCAATGGCTATGGTTTCTTTCCATAGTCATCAGCTTCTTTGAACACTGTGGGAAATTCAGTATGGCTATGGTTGTCTCAGTTGCCTTCCTACTCATTCAGTGTTTCCTTAGGTCCCAGGATATACTTTCTAATTCTTCCTTCTTTGGCCTCAAGCTGGTGAAAGGAAGATATTCCCAGTGTATGTCAAAGAAAAGATTTTTTTTTTTTTAAGTTTAAAAAATTCAATGAGCCAGTGGGTTGACTAACGTCTGCTGTACATTGTATGCCCTTTGAGTCCATTGTCTGGAACAGGACTCGCAGAGTCTACGAAGGACCAGAAAGCAAACAGTTGGAAACCAGAGGGGCTCTATTGCAGCTACTCATCTCTCCCATTAAAGACAGAAAGTAGCCACAGATAAGAAGAAATGACTGAGAGGCTGTGTTCCAATAAATAAATCTTTCTTTACGGAAGCAGGTGGAGGGTGAATTTTACCTGAACCCTAGTCTAGTGAGACACTGATTTCTTTCCATCACCATGACCATCCTGGTCTGGGCCACCCTTATTCCTTGGGAATGAGAGAGTCGCTTTCTTTTATTTTCATGTTTGCCATCTTCTAATCCATTCTCCCCACAGAAGAGTGAACAGAAGTTAAAACATGTTTGTTAAGACCCTCTGATATGTTTCCATTTCACAAAGCCATGTGTTCTGCCATCCGCTCAGACCTCCTCCATTCCCTATTGTCATCTCTCGTGTCTATACAATATCCATGTCTCTGTCACATTGCCTTTCATTCAGTTCTTCAGACACCCCAAACTGTTTTTCACCTCAGGGGTTCCCATATGTGGTGTGCTGCCTGAAATGCTGTTCTCACTCCACCTGGGTAGCCCTGCTCTTCCTCTAGGTTCTAGAGTTGATAGCATGTCCCCAAACTAATTCCAAATTTAAGAAATGCTTCCTTGTTATCCTCTCCTGTGGCAGTCTTTTTTTTTCTTTTTTTCTTTTTCCAAAATACTTTGTGAGATCTGTAATTATCAGTGTACTTACTTGTTTACTGCCTGCCTCCACAGGCAAGGGTGAACTCTGGGGCAGCAGAGACTACGTATTGAGCACTGTGTTCTCAGTGCCTGGACCAGAGTCTGCACAGAATAGGAACAGACTCTAGAGTTTTAACAAAGGGATGATTTGGTGAATGTGTAAATTAAATGATCACGTGTGGTTATAAAGAGTTCCTCTGGATGGAAACAGAGCAGGTTGCAAGGATAACACCAAGATAATCCCAGATGTCTTGAGGGCAAAAAAAATGGGCCAGCAAGAAGAGCCAAGTGAAGACTGAGACAGGACCTCAAGGAGAACAAAAAAGTTAGCAAGGAGCAAGCGTAACTGAGCAAATGGAACACCCTTGAAAGCATAAACCCGATTTCTCTATTTTTGTGTCAGCATAAAGCAGGGCTCCTCTAAAGTCAGAATATAAATCCAGCAATGGAAAAAGAAGAGTTTCTTCAGTGAGTGTGACAATCAACTGCCAGGTGTTTCTGGATTCCCCTGTAATGAGTGTGTTACCTGCCCATCTAGATGATGACCATCTCAAGGGAGCTTTAAACCATGTCCATTTTTGTCTTCCACAGCACAGAATATGGTTCTGCAAGTGAAATGCCCTCAGCAAAACATTTTTGGTCAAATGAGTAACCCCAGATGACTTACTCTGCTATGAACACTCCCTTGTTTGCCGGGCTAGCCCCTCCCTGTTCCAGTGCAACTGCTCTTATAGAGTGGTCCCCAAAGTAGCAAAAGCAAGCAGAAAGCCCTGGGATTTTCCATAAGCTGAGAGCCTAACTAAAATCTGGGTATGGATTTGAAAATGGAGAACTTCCAAGGTTTCAGAAACAGAAAGGGGTTGAATTCACCTCAGGATCTTCCCCATACTGCCTCCCTTGCATAGGAAGGGGAGGATGTCAGAATAGATAAGGCGAGACCCGGAGACCAAGAGACAGACAGAAACCAAGGCTGGGGGGTGGGGAGCGGCAGAGAAACAACATATTCCAATTCCCTGAGCTGTCAATCCCACACCTTTCACCCCACATCAAATTCTCTTCCAATTCTTCCTCTTAAATTGCAATCCAAAACACACTGCAAATGTAATATCATTTTCTCTGATAACTGGACCCTCTGAGTTAATGACTTCCCTTCCTTCTAGCGGGGAAACAATTTTGTTTTGCTTAATGTAATAATCTATTGTAGTCCCCTCCATTCACCTCTGTGACCTGAGCCCGGGTTTCCAAGGAGCTCAGCCTCTCCCACCCAGCCGCACGTGGGGGGATTGTTATTGGTGCTATTCTACTATGCCACAGTTGGCCCCAGTACAGCTGGTGACCTCCAGTGACAACACCCAGAGGCAGTCAGGAGACAGCACCAGACAGTACAGAGAACAATCATAAGTGCCAGGGAAGGAAACAAACTGCCTCCTGCTGCAGTGTGGCCCACCAGAGCCAGACTTCCTTGCGGGAGTCTGGGAGGCCCGAGTCTGGGAGACATGAGCAGCTTGGGTCTATCACCCATCACCCCCTGAGTCACAGGTAGGCTCTAAAACCCTCTTTCCCTTCAGTGATCTGCACTTCAACCCAGAGGAAATGTAAAGCAGTGGCGGACTTGCAATGATGGTCTGCGGCAGCACAGGCTCTACCTGAGTAGAGAGAAGCAGCTCCAAGAGAGAGCAGGAGCTCCTGTGTGGGCGAGAACCTTCCCGAAACCAGAGACAGACTTTGCGGCTCCCCCACTGCTGACTCAGACGAAGGCGCTATGCCTTCTCCAACGGAGCTGACGAATGGGAGGGAGGCTAATTTGGTGCTGTTTGTTTCTCATTTCCAAGCACTCATTAAAATAATCTGCTCTGATTGTCTAGGGAAGTTATTTTTCGCGCCTCCTTTCCCGTCACTGTATCAGTGCTGTTTCTGAGGCAGCAGGTTTCTGGGTGGAGGGGTCCAGACAGCTCTGTGTAGCCTCGGGAGCGGGGAGGCAATGGGGGCTCACAGATCTCTGGGAGCAGAGCCAGGCCTCTTGGCAGCCGGTGATGTGGGAATCCTAGACCCTCCACTGTCCCCTGGAGTGGGTCCCTGAAAAGCATTCGACTCCTGGCATTGGGGCAGTCCACTTCCCTAGAAAATTCCTTTGATCAGAGAGTGAAAATGAAGGGAAATCTCAGTTCTGAGTATTATAATTGGAAAAGGATTCTCTAGGGAGAGAATGAAAAAGCCCAAAATAGATTGCAGAATTTTGATTCTCTCAGACACCCATGCATGACATGGTTTAGCACACACTGAGACGATTAAAAAAAAAAAAAAAAAAAGGCTGTTCATTGAATCAATGTTTGCTGAGCACCTACCATGTGATAGCCAGTGTAGATGGTGATGGGGATACAGGGATGAGTGCAATATGGGCCCATCTCCTTGTCTGTCTGACTGCTTTCTCTCTCATCTGCTTCTAATAAGTCAGGATGTTTCTTTTTACATCCAAGCTTTCACTACCATCTGGGGTCCTTTGCATCCTCCTAGTGGATCTGAGCCTTTCCCTGTAGACTTCACCTTGACTCATGCCTCTGGCCTCTTCATCTCCCAGCAACTTGGATAGAAATCTGTTAGCTTAGATTTTGCTCTTCCAAATTGCATCTCTGATGCTTGCCTCTTGGCTACTGCCCAGCCAGGCCAACCTCACCCCAAGACCCCTTGAGTGGGGCCATTAAATACCATTCCTGAGAGGAATTAGATTTGGATGGGGGCACAGAACCCCCATGCAAGCACAGGCATTGAAACTGACAGGACAGCCCATGCAGAAGTCCAACGGAAGACTCATTCCTGTCCTTCACCTCTCAGAACCACAGCTTCATTCCTGACCATCCAATCCTAGCTGAAGATACAAAACCAATGAGGTTCTCCTGCCCCAGCCAGATGGCCCAGGACGACAGCGGTAGCTTCCTTCATAGGCTTTTATCAAAATCTAATAACACTCTTTGTTTCTGGATTCTATTTTAGGACAATAATATATTTTCTGCTATTTATTATAATTATGATGATGATGATTGTTAAACTATCTTTTATTACTATAAATTGCCACCTACTAAGTGCCAAGCAGTATTCCAGGCAGTGAAAACACAAAAGTCTATTAATAAGACACCTTTACTGCCTTCAAGAAATTTACTCCAAAAAAGAAAAGAACAGCCCCTTTAATTTTTGACTGCACCCAAAGAATTTTTATACATGTAGGGTAGAGATTAATAAAAATATCTTCTTTCTGCAACATCTTTCATCTTCATTCTGTTGTCTGCAGTGCACTGGTGTGCCCCTCGCTTTCCCCCTTCCCAACCCCCACCTGCTCCCTCTTATCCCAAAGCAGAAATGTCTCTTGCATTCAAGTGTATTTGCGTGGTCCTCAGGCACTTCATGTATCCACAATCAACATATTTTAAAGTCTCAGGAAAGGTTTTTAATTGGCTGAAATGCTGATTGCCATAACAACTGGCTAATGAACCATCTGGTAGCACATGTAATATTTATTTATGAATTAAACTGCCATGCACTATAAAGTCTAGTTTCCTCTCAAGGACGGCATGGGGGCCACCTTTGGAGAATTCAAGTTCTTGGCAGGGGGTTGCTTAATGGGTCTCCAAAAAGGGAAGAGGGAGACGAAAGAGGGAAATGACTCTCGGTACCGGGACAGGCATGTTTTCGTGTCAAGTGGAGAAAATAGCTATCATATGAAATGGGCAGGAAGACGCAGTGGAGAGGGGACAGTACGGGGCTCCAGGGTCTGGAAACTGACTCCTCTTGTTACTCTGCACTCCCATGTATAAAAAACTCTCAAAATTCCCCTGAATTTCAGTAAATAGCCCAGTCTCTAGTTGGAATTATCAGGCCAGAAACTGGAGACACTGAAAATATAGGAAGTGGTAATAGTCACATAGCATAAGAATCGAGGAGCTGATCTTAAAGTTTTTATTTTGAAGCTGGTAACTGTCACTATGACTTTCTAACCTAAAGGCTTATTTTAGGGGATCAGAGACACTCTGAGTATCTGATTAGAGTGGTAGACATTTCCTAGAAAAATACATGTACACATATTCACGCAAAATGTAATTATCCCTACCCACTTGCCTATACTCCAATTCCAAGATTTGAAAATGCCAAGTTCAGACTACTGGCTCATCCATATCCACAGGCAATCAAATGAGAAGGCCAGTACTTTTTGTTTTCATACCCACTAGATGACATATCAATCCAAGATGAAGGTAGAAAATAGGAGTCTACCACCATGACTCACTGGGTCAGAGGAGGCATTCAGTAAATATTAGTGTTGAAGTTAGAACAGGTCCAATAGATAGTAACTTTTTTCTTCACCTGATTTTTAAACCAGTTAAAGGAGATACAGGCAAATGGATACTAAAGGTGAGTTTTCAAAAATTATTATTATAGAGTTGTTGGAAAATGTGACTTCAGTTTCTGAAGATTGAACCCCAGAATCATAGACTTACGTTCTAGACATAGAGTACCATGGAGAGCGATGGGTCTCTTCCATAGAAGAGGATACTCTATTCTTCCATAGAAGCATACGCTATTGCATATAAGCAGGGGGATTCCAAAGAGAGGGGTTGAAGAAGGAGGCTGAAGAGCGTTAGGCGGGGTATATCACTCCAAACAAAGAACATCAGGAATGGAAAGCAAGTGTTGTCTTGCAGTCAACCCCTTTTCTCCCAATTTCCTTCCCCTTTCAGGGGAAATCAAAAGCAGTTTCTCCTTACAAACGTTTAGGACTTAGAAGCTGGGGAAACCATAGGTGTGTTAGGAGTGTGGAATTTGGAGGAAGACAGATGCTGAACGCAGACCCAAACTCGACCACTTATTAGTGCTCTGACCTCAAATAATGAATTCCTCCCAGCCTTGGTGTCTTCATGGGCAAAATTTGTACAGATAACGTCTGTAAATATTTTTGTATCAGGCAGGAACTAAAATGGTCATTTATCTTCAGTCTCTATTTAAGGTCAAGGAGGTGAAGAATTGCATTTAAAGAACAAAGCATTTGGAAATGAGGAAGAAGGGCAGAAGAGCCAATGCAATGTAGGGAAGAAATGAATCCTTACCAGGATCAGGGCATGAGAAGAACTTTGCAGCTAAAGATTTGGGAGCTGACCCAAACGATTCTTAGCACAAGACATTAGGAAAATGACTGAGTTTTTCATACACACACACACACACACACACACACACACACACACACCACAACAGAAATCAGCACACTGGGGAAATATAAGGAAACCAGATGGGCCATCAAGGTCTCTCCCTTCTGTGCTGAGTTGGTTTTTGACTGTGTGTGGTTTTGGAATTTGTTTGTTCATTGGTTTCTGGTTGTGTTTGCTCTAGGCAACACTTGAAAAGAATATAAATAAAAAGGGGGGAAAATCCCTGCTCTTGTCTGCTGCCTTGAAATTATCCACCATGCCTCCACCAAAGGATTCTGATCTCTTCGGACTCTTCTTTCTCCCTAGCTTCTTCCATTTCTTCCTTCTTCCCTCCTTTCCTTCCTTCTTCCCTTCCTTCCTCCCTCCCTCCCTTCCTTCTTTCTTTCCTTCTCTTTCTTTCTCTCCTTTACTCTCTTTTTCTGTCTTTATTTCTTCTCTTTTCTTCTCTACACATGCACACCTCCCACACACATACGCACAAGTAAAAATGAAGAATAAGAAACAGACAAATAATTTGTCCTCTGTGCATCCCAGGGGGCTAGACCTTTGCTCTGTGTATTCTTCCCTCTTTGCTGTCATCAAAAATCACTTCCTCCGCCCCTCAAAGAATCACACACCTCATCTGTTAACTAATGGCAGAGGCACTAAAAACATGTAATTTCTTAAAGATAGTCCTGGGTATTTGATATATGTACCAATCAGTGGAGAAAACCTCCTCTATGATTTGAAGAACTCAGTTTGATGGATATCAGATATATTTTTAGTTTGCAGGGGGGAAGGGTAATGGAGGGGTAACCAGGAAAGAATGGAGAAAGCCCAACCCTATTTCATTAAATTTCCATGAATATGCAAAAGAGGACTAATTGCCCTCTTCAAAAACTAATCATTCTGAATTTTACAAGCTGAATTATAAAAACTGACACACACTTATTTTTCTCTTTTATTATATTTGTAAGCATTACTCCTTCTGCAAAGAAAATCAAATCCTATTTTTATCGGGTGCTGTCATCTCCCGTTTTCTCATTCTCGACCCCGGTTCTCCCCTCCCCTTTTGCTGAATGTTACAGCATTGCCATGTGTATTAATTGCCCTGTGAAATGCACTTGAAGTCATTAGAATTCCCCATTCAAAACTATTATCTTGTACCATTATGCCTTTGCATTATATTTATTTAAATGTGCCTCTTCTGAATTAGCTCATTTTTAACAGCTAGCCATGCCTGAAATATTGTTCCCATCCAAGCTGCTCTCATATCATTTTTCTCTCCTCTGGAAGAGATGTGTGCACTGCAGCCTCCTGTCCTCTGTTAGAAGGCAGAGGCCGCTTTTGTGTAACAGGCTTCCTCGGGAAGAGATCCCAGGCTGACACTGTTTCTGCTGCATCTGCAATGTGGGAGCCCTGGGGGGTCTGGATCAGGTGCAGCCTCCTCCAGAGAGCAGGTTGCTAGCCGCCTGTTGTGCCTGCTTGGCATCTCTCTTCCAGACACTGACAGAAGAGGGGAGGAAGTCAAACCCAAGTCTCTCATGGCTTGTTTGCGCTTGTGTTCTGAAGAGTCCAGTGGTGATGCCTGTTGTCACTGGCAACATCCCAGGAGTCATCTGATGGTCCCGTGGCCATCCTGCCCCCGGGGCAGAAAGACGGGTCAGATGGCCACTCAAATTCTCTCCTGGACCTGACTGCCTCAGGGATGCTGAGGAAGTTCTGATCCCACTTTTTTGAACTTTCTCTACTAAGACTAAATTGATGTCTCCATTTATCAAACTGTCCCTTCACTTGTCCACTAGAGAACTGACTTCCAACACCATGTTGTTTCATATCAGACCAGTACAAAACAAAGAGAGAGAGAGAGAGAGAGAGAGAGAGAGAGAGAGAGATAAAGAAACTTTTTGATCTTCCATTAACCCTTAAGACCTCCTACTTCACTCTGTCCTCCTCAACAGTGAAGACCACACCAGATTTCCAGATTTGCTGAATCCTGAGGAGAAAAACAAGTGACTGGGAAACAGGAAGTGCAGGGAATTGACTGAGCTTCCCCCATGAGAAAGCCTTCAACATACCTTATGGATCTTCCTATCTAGCTTTCTTCCCTTACAAGGATGCATCTGGCACAGCCACAGCCCCTTCCTTGAGGGGAAGAAAGCTCCCTCCCAACCTTCAGTGAGAATGTCTGGACATCCACGCCAGTCCACACCTCTCTGCTCACAAGAGAGACCCTGGTGCTGTACAGTCTGCACCCCTCTCCACCTTATATCTTGGAAACCTTCCCGCCCAGCCCGATCCCCTAAGAACATAGAGATTGTAGGGATGACCTTTTCCCTCCTAAATATATTTTCTCTTTCGCAAGTAAGAGCCAGAGAAAGCAAACACATCCCTAGCTTGCTATTTCAGCCCACAAGTCAAGACCTCCATTAACAATGCTTTCTTTCTAAAACAACCAAACCACATAAGATTGCCTTTCTTCCAGAGAATGGCCAGTGATTGCACAAGTGGCTAAGGGTCACTGTCCTTAATGTCCAAGTACCAGGAGATGTGGGGTGTGATGAACATCAGATTGGGCTAGGATAGGGGTTGGTGGAGGAGCTAGGTAAGAACGAGACATAGGCCAGTACCTGTGAGGAACTGGTCCCTCTTTAGATGGGGAGGCACTGAGCAAGTACACGGAATAGAATACTTTTTTCTTTTTTTTACTTTGCAAATATTTTTTCACTCTATTGTCAGATGACCCTACTCATTGATTCATTTTCTCCCTGAAAACTATTGAATATTTAAAACGGGGACCTGAGATACGCCCAGTGATTTCTTTTTTTTGTTTGTTTGTTTTTTTAAGATTTTATTTATTTATTTGACAGAGAGAAACACAGCCAGAGAGGGAACACAAGCAGAGGGAGTGAGAGAGGGAGAAGCAGGCTTCCTGCCGAGCAGGGAGTCCGATGTGGGGCTCGATCCTGGATCTCCGGGATCATGACCTGAGCCGAAGGCAGTCGCTTAACCAACTGAGCCACCCAGGTGCCCCACGCCCAGTGATTTCATAGTGGGGTTATATCCGGCGTAATTTCCTCTTACATGGACTCTTCTGACACAACCAGCAGCCTCTTCTGTATTCCAGCACGGCCCCATTGTTCACTGCCACATGGACACAGCCGCCCCCTCCACCCCACTGCCACTTCTTGTCAAGCCCCTCTCCTCCCATCTACCTGTTGGCCAAGACCGATTTGTCCACATGTTGAGGGAGAATTTGGAGCTGAGTTGCAGGTGGAAGGAACTTTCTCCTAACTCAAAAATTCTGCTGTAGAATTGTCTTCAAACACTGACACAAACCTTGTACAAGGGATGGGGTGTACAACTGGGGTGAGGAACTTGTGTCTCTAAGTCTCTGGGTTTCCAGGTATTTTCCTGAGGTTGGTAGACAGGTGATTTCAAGTGGGAGAGTATGTGGATGCAGACAGCCGGGGTTCCAGCCAGGAACCTAATTAATCTCTCTTTAGTTGAGTGCTTTTGTTGAAGAAACCTAAGTTCTGACTGATCATCTCATCTTTAAAACAGAGATGATTATATCAAAATTCACAGGGCTGACCTGAGAATTAAATGTGCTAGTATTTGTAAAATTGTTTTGTACAACACTCTAAGAGGAAGGCATATTATTCTGGCTGAGTGGAGGCAGATGTCTTGACAGAAAGTCTCTGGAGGTTGCTCCCAATGTAAACATTCTGTGATTCTTCTAGCCATTTAGTAGGACTTGAGATAAAAGGCTGCAGCTGCTCTCTCCTGAGCCACTGGCGTTTTCTTGCTGTAGGCTGCTGATCATCCCACAGGCCACTAGGTGGCACCTCCTTCTAAAATCTCTCCCCACTTTGCCCTCGTGAACCTGGATCTTTTCAGAAGCAAAACGCATCGGAGTGGGATGTAGTCAACTCTAGAGGAGAGATTTCGGAGTCCTGTCCCCTTCATGGTGACAGAAGACCCCTGCAAAGATCACAAGGACTCTTGAATTTAAGAAACATGCATAAACTAAATACATCACACGGTCTTACCTGTTACCGGTTATCTCTTAGTAGTAGTAATAAGGACGTGAGTGGATTTTCAGACCTGTCCTTTGTAGTCTGTCCAGAAAGAAATTGTTGAACCATTCTGAGAGGTCCAGGAGGAAAAGCTCCTTGGGGAAAGAGAACGATGTGAGGAAGAATACCTGCAGAGCCCCCTCTCTTGTTTCATCACTGGGGGTGTGTCTAATCTCACGGCAGGTACCCTCTGTCCCAGAAAGCTCCTTCTCCGATACCCTCACAATGTGTTGCTAGGATGAGTCCAGAACAAACAATTTAGTGAAAAGGCCATTTTTCACTCAAAGTTAGAAAAAAGGAGACTTCCAGAGGCTATGGAAACACAGGGTAGGGAACGGGATACTGAGGTTCCAGTCAGGTGGTCCACACAACAGACAATGGTCTTGGCCTCTCTGCGTCTGTTTCCATAACTGTCACATCAAGGCTCTGAGTAAGGGGACTTTTTGATATCCCCATTCAGAGGCCCAAATTCTCTGAACTCACAAAGTTATGTAGGTGGATTACACATCAAATAAGTAACCTGGACGTTCGTCTACTTATTTCCTTGTTAGGGTGCTTGACAAAGACTCTTGTTAAAGTAAGAAATGTGGATCCATTTACTTATTAAACTATGCTCTTTCCCAAGGAGTTCAGATACAGCTGCCGCTTTTCTTCTCCTAGACCCCTTAAGAATGATTCAGTGGGTTTTCTGGACAGATTACAATGGACAGTGTTGAAATCCACTCAAGTTCTTAGTATTACTGAAAGGTAATTAGGCACAAGCAGGAAGAGGTAGTGTGTTTAATTTAGATGCGCTTCTCAAATCCAAAGTCAAGCTATCCTCTCCCCTCCTCCCCTCCATACAGACACCAGCTCATGGCTCTGTGCTCTGTGATTATTTAGCAAATGCAAGTGACTGGCATCACTTAGAGAAAAAAAGAATTCATCTGGATGAAAATTCTGAGACACTCATGTTTAGCATAAAACTAATAACAAGAATAATAATAGCTAATATTTATTGAGCATGAGAAGCTAAGCAAAATAAGGAGAGAGATTTCTGTCTGCTTGCTAATTGCTATATCCCAGAGACTCAAACAATGTCTAGGACATAGAAAACACTCAATAAGTATTTGTTTAATAGATAAATGAATGAACACTTACCATAAATTTGGTTTTCCCAATTCCCCTGAGAAGCGTTACTATTACTCTCATCCACGTTACAGAGGAGGGAACCAAACCAAAGAAAATGCAAGTAATTTGCCAAGTTCTCACGACTACACATGGGCAGCACTGGGTTCACACCAGCTTGTCTGGTTTCAAATCTACTTTAACCATAAGGCTACAGACTCCCTGAAAACATAATTATTTCCTTTAATAACTAATCTGAGGCAAGAATATGTATCGTTCCTTTATGATCCACTAGTAGATTTTCTTTTAGCAAGAGAAAAGGACAGGAAAACATGCTCACCTAGCTCTGAAAACCTACACAGAGAAGAAGAGATCAAAACTTCCATTTCTCTGAAAAGGAAGCCTCAGCACCAGTCAATTTGCAAGTTTGTACACTAGGTGGCGAAAACCAGATTAGTACCTGTTCTATTAAGGACATGTAGTAGGATTAAGCATGGATTAAGTGCTTTTTATGTGTTGGTTGAAGGATGTAGCAGAGAACACTGGAGACATACAAAAGAGAAAGAACTTTGGCCTACAAGAAGGGGATTGGAAAAGGAGGATGAATGGGAGGACCATGTGATTAGTTCCCTCCCCATAATTCCTGTATTTGTTCCACAGGCATCCGTTGAACACCTAATTGATGTCACCCAGTCTCCTCAATGCTGAGGACCTGGCAATGAACAAGACAATGTCCCTGCCTTCTATGGAGCTTGGGTGATACAGGTATACCAAGGATTCCAAACACCTTTGTTTGGATGGATTTCAAGCATCTTTCTCGCAGCCCTGCTAACTAAGGTTAAGGGAATCAAATGGAGGATTTGCAAGAATCTTCCCAAGTTCAAAAACAAACAAAAAAACATAGGTTGAGTTCACTTTTTAAAATCATTTCCAGTACATTAGAAGAACTGTTATAAATGATACACATCCTGATTTTATTCTATCTTTTTCTCTTGTGTTTTTCTAATCCTTCATTGGGTGGAGAAAATAGGCTCTTTGAAGCACAAATGCTCAAACTAAATCGGATATTCTTAGACAATCTTTTACTACAGTTAACTTGCACAAAAGGAGAGTAATCATGCACTCATTGTCAACATTTGTCAAAAAAATGTAAACTTGATGTGGAAAGAGACCTTAGAGATGACGGATTTTAACTTTTCTATTTTACAGATGAGTCTACTGAAGCCCAGAGAAGGAATGGGACTGCTTTATCAAGGTCAGAGAGACAATTTAAGTAATAGCCTAGATCTCAGATCTTCTATTACCTAATCCAGGATGGCATAATGGCAAGTCTTCCCATGGAGAAGCAAAGCCCAAGAAGAAACTTTAGGGGAAGAGAGCAATATAGGTCATCTCAAGTACACTGGGTGATAACTGTGCACAGCTTAAATTGTTCTTTGCATGAGAATTGTGGGTATGCTCAAGGCATCCTTTCCCAGAGGTCTCTGCTTCACCTTTAGCAGGATGGCAAGAACCCAAATGTCAGTTAGTAGTCTCTGGCCTCACTACCACATGCCTAGACCAGTAAGCGCCACCTTCAGGAGGCTCTCAAAGCCTTCAGCCTCTCCACACTTAACTAAATTAATGTTGAAAGCTCACAATCTAGTCATACTCCTTCACATTTGTGAAGATACTATGCTATCTCTTAGATCAAATCCAGGCTTCAGAATCTGACATCAGTGGACTGACTCAATGCAAACAACCAGGGGTTACTGATTTTATGCCATGTGCTACACACCTGCCTCCTATTTCCATATGACTTCTAATTTGCTCCCAAATCCAATGAGTTTGGTGTGATACCTATGAACGCTGTTTGCCAAGCATACTCATCTTCTCGATTGGACTTGCAGTAAAGTATGCTTGATTTGAGAGGAAGAGCAAGCACATGAGTCACAGGGTACCCCTGCCTTTTGACCCAGGATGAGCACGAAGCCCAAGAGGGAAAGAAATCTTTTTTAAGCTACAGAGACTCAGAGGATTATTTGTTACCGCAGCATAACCTAGTCTATCCTGAGTCATACAGCTGTTGTTATTAATCTCATTTTACGAAGCAGGACACTGAGGCTCAGAAAGGTATTGTAATTTGCATCTAATAATTAGTAGAGTAAGGATTAAACTTCAAGTCCTAACATCTGATTCCAGAGCTAGGGATTTTTTCTACTGCAAAAAGGTATCTATTCATCTAGCCTGGACCTCACAATTGGCTTCTCTGCTTTCATCTCTTATGCGTCCAATATTGGTTATTAAATTTTCATAGTTTGTCTTTCCTAAATACCACTTTGATCATGTTTTTCACTAACTCTAAAACCTCCAGCACTCTGAATCTCCCCTACAATAAATGGAAGAAAAAATACACAGTAAGAGATCAGGCCTTTCCTTTCAAACAACTGCTTGCTGCTGCTTCGACTGCCCAAGGCTCTGACATCACATTATATGTTGTACTAATCCAGATATGCCAACAAAAAAAGGATAAGACAGGACTACAGATTGCCTTCTGGCTCTACGGATCCTGTAGATGAACCAGATCTTTGGGAATCACTTTTAATTTTTATGTCCAAACTCACTTTCAAAATGTATCAGGAGAAACCATTTCTATCTCATTGTAAGCTACATCCATTCTGGAATGTTCTCAGACACCTTAATCACTATGCTTCTCTCCTTTATTTCCCACAGGACTAGGGATGGCCCAGTTCTCACCTGCAAAGGAATTCCAAAGGAAAAAAAAAAAAAACAACCCAGATCAAATCCATTTGGAAAGATTCAACCACTTCACCACCTACTCCAGGTTGGGTTCTGATTTCCCATGACACCTATGTGCTCTCTTGAAATATTTCTCAGCATTGATATTTACAGAAAAATAATAAACATAACCACATTGGCACACATATTGATCACCAGATTGTACTGACATTTACGAATAAATGATGGATTGCCTTTTTTGTGAGCCTGGCTAAGCTGACCTATGTGGCCTGTACATAATTTACTTTTGATTAAAGGAGTGCCTCAACATCGAGATTCTGTTTGGAAACACTGGGCAAGATCGATACACTTATGACACGAACTTTCAAACAATGTACTCTGAGCCAGCAAGAAGTCTGTGCCATCAGCTCACCTCAGATTGAGTGGGGGTGGCGGGTGAAGGGCCATGAAAGACCTAGAATTTCTGAGAGTTGGGCACAGGACACCATTTAGAGTCTGCAAACAGTGGTTTTGCTCTTTATAGCTTTGGGCTTGTACTGTTGTTAAGCAAGACTGTTATAAGGGATTTTAAGGGCCTGAGATCTTTCCCAAACATGGCTAGAGGAAGGAGTGAGAAAAGTTATGGCACTTGATTACAAAGAGCAAAACTTCTGAGAAGGCTGGACATGTTCTTATCCAATGTTGTGCATCTTTCTGCCCACCCTGGAGATACAGAACTTACCTCACAGACAATGTCATTTGTTTTCAAATATTTGAAGCTGAACATTTTCAGTGTGTTCTCTAGTTTGCCATACTCCACAGCTTCCCTTATTGTATCATATTGGGCCTGTTTTATTAAGTTTTGCTCTTGCATCTTCCCTGAAGACATTTTGTGTTATCATTCTTGAGTTATATTGCTTTGGTGTTGGTTTTTTCTGAATTTCCTAGTCCCAAAGAATATTTTTATTCTCTTCATGATTATATCACTGATTCTATGAAATGATGATGATGATGATGATGATGATGATGATGATACCTAACACACATGGAACATGCATTATCTTAGTCTGTTCTGGTTGCTATAACAAAGTACCATAGCCATAGTGGCTTATAAACAACAGAACTTTATTTCCTACAGTTCTAGATATTGAGAAGTCCAAAATCATGGCACCAGGAAATCTGGTGTCTGCTTAAGGTCTGCTCCAGTTTGAGACTGCTGACTTTTAGCTCTGTCTTCATTTGGTAGAAGGAGCTAGAGATCTCTTTTATAAGAACCCTAATCCCATTTCGGAGGGCTCTACCCTCATGACCTAAGCACCTTCCAAAACCCCACTTCCCAATTACATCACATTGAGTATTAGGTTTTCAACATGAATTTGGAGGTGGTGGGGGAGACAAGTATTCATATCATAGCACATCCCAGCCTTTCAGGGCTCACAGGTCTCTGAGGGAGGTAGTGTCATTATCCCCATTTTCACAACGAGAAAATGAAGGCTTTGAAAGGTCCCATCACTTGTTCAAGACAGCATGGCTGGTGACTGGCAAGCACCATGTTCAAACTAGATGTGTCTTACTCCTAGGCTTTCTGCTCAACCATTTTGCCTGTTGCCACTTCCCTAGTTACAGAATAAGCTCTATGAAGACAGGAGCTATGTATGCCATATCACTTTAGCCCCAGTGCCTACATGTTGGAAATATACCCTTGGTAAATGTGTGTTGCTATAGCTGAAGTTGAAAGGAGCCCTGGCCCACCGAGTGCAATTGTATTAAGATGGACCTGGCTAGATGGGGTAATAGCAGCAATGGGTGGAAGAAGCCTAAACCTCAGCTCACACTCTATTCACCAGATCAAACATACTAGTTGTTGGCTACATCAACCTGGAAGAAGTCGCACCTTTTTTATATAGGGTAATGGTGGCCTTCATGGAGCTTCAGGGAATTCAGACAATTGGGATCCTTATGGGGAGCCCACAGCCAGTGACTGCAGGGATCGAGATCAACACCTGGCAATCCAGGGTGGGCAACAGAAGTAAAAGAAAGAGACCAGTAGTCATAGATGCTTAGTCACAAAGGAAATGCTGTTTAAAGCTAGAGTCAACAGAGGTTTTCTGTGTCATTTTCCCATTTGTGTTCCCCACATTTTTTTCATTCTTCCTTGTGTTCTTGATGGTAGAGCCTATACCAAAATCTACCATCTCCTCTTCAGCCTTCTATTTCTTTTTTGCCTCCAACAGATATTTATCATGCATCTGCTATGCTCCAGGCACCACGTTAGAACTGGGCATAGAATATTACAAAGAGAGATCCTGGTCCCTGCCTTTGTGGAGCTTGCAATCTAGCTGGTGGAGGAAGAACGTAGGATGGAAATTGAGCATTTCATTATAATACAAATATGCTTTTCAGAACAACAATCACTAATAGTTATCATTTATTGAGGGATTAGGGCACATCAAGAATTTTGGTGAGCGCCTTTAATGCGTTATCTCATTAGCCTTTACAAAGCACTATAAATTATGCATTATCTCCTTTCTTTAAGGAGTTTACTCCAGAAATATCATCCTAAATAAGATGATGAGAGGTAATTCAAACTTTTTCTTGCTATCAAATGCCCCACTCATAATCCCTTCTTTATTTCATGCATTTCTCTGCATTTGCTTGAATTTTTTTTTGAGAATTTAATTGTTTAAATTTTATTTACATACTTTGTGAGTTTGGAAAAATAGTTTTTTTTAAAAAATAGTTTTTTTAATTTAAATTTTTCAGTTAATATTTACCTTATTCAATTAGTCTGAAAAGTAAACAATAACTTCTTAAAATTCACAACAGCAAATAGGTATATAAGAAATATAAATACACATTCAAATTATTTCTTTTTAAATCTGGATATAGTTGACACACAATGTTACATTAGTTTCAGGTGTACAACATTGTGATTCAACATCTCTATACATTATTCTATGCTTACCACAAGTATAGCTACCATCTGTCATCATAAAATGCTATTATAATACCATTGACTATATTTTTTTATTGTTAATAAAAATTTTTTTTTCCTGTATTCCAAGATTCATTCCCCATTCCCCACACCCAGTGCTCCACGCTTTAGGTGTCCCCAGTACCCACCACCAGGCTCTCCCATCCCTCCACCCCCCTCCCTCCAAGTCCCTCAGTTTGTTTCTGTGTCCAAAGTCTCTGCTGTTTCGTTTCCCTCCCTAGATTACCCTAGTTCCCATTTACTTTCCTTCTCCCACTGTCCTCCAGTTTACCCCTCATGCACCGCAAGTAAGTGAAACCATGCGATACTTGACTTTCTCTTCTTGGCTTATTTCACTCAGCATAATCTCTTCCAGTCCAGTCCATGTTGCTACAAAAGTTGGATATTCATCCTTTCTGAT
>PITA01020397.1:0-35042 GCA_004023965.1 Spilogale gracilis
GAGGGAAACGAAACAACAGAGATTTTGAACACAGAAACAAACTGAGGGACTTGGAGGGAGGGGGGTGGAGGGATGGGAGAGCCTGGTGGTGGGTACTGGGGACACCTAAAGCGTGGAGCACTGGGTGTGGGGAATGGGGAATGAATCTTGAAACACTGGGAAAAAAAATTTAGTAACAATAAAAAATAATAATAATAATAAAAAAGAAAAAAAAAAGATGGGCACAGAGAAAAAAACAAAAATTAATCTGGGAAGTCTAAAAAGGTGTACCATCTGAGATATTACATGAACTCATTTGAAAGGCTATGTAAAATTAGGTAGATTGAGAAGGAAATTCCTGACAGAGAGAAAAACACAAGTGGAGTCACCAAGTTGTGAAGCAGTGGTGATGACTTTGAGATCCTGTTCAGTAGGGCTATGGCAGGAAAGTGTGCATGGACCAGTGAAAGGAGATAATAGGCACAGTACAGATTATGAAATTGAATCTTTACACTGAAAGCACAGAGGTTTTATGTATATGTTTTTAAATGATTGTTAAAACTATTCCTCTGCCAGCAGTGTAAAAATGAGATGGGAGGGGGTTCTGATCAGTGGCAGGGAAATTAATTAGGAGGTTATTGCAAGCAACCCAGTGAGTAGTGATGAGAGTCTACATCAAAGTAACAGCACTGCAACTGGAAAATAAAGGAGAAATTCAAAGGACTCTGAGAAGACTGAATCAGAAAGATCTAACAACAGATTGAATAAGGAGTTGCCCTGGAGATGCCATCCAGAAAGACAAGGATATTATTTTAAAAAGCACTGTGTTTAGGCAGAAGGTCAAGACATTATGCAGGATCACAACTGGTTTGTAATTCTCAAGGACATTCAGGTAGGAATATTTAGCAGGTGGTTAGGTACATGGATCCAGAATTTGGTAGAAAATTCTAAGGTAGTAAGATATATTTGGAAATCATTAAAATGTAAGTATTATTGAAGCGATAAGTGTATTTACGATTGACCAGACACTGCAGATAAAATGGGAATACAAGGTTGAGAGTAGGACCCATGGGAAGGGCAACAGTGTATTATCAATGTAAGACTGATTAGGGACACATAGGAAAGAAGACAAATCAAAAGGAAATGGAGTTATAGAAAGAAGGGCAAGAAAGAGCTTGAAAAAGCCCTCCAGCTCCTATTATAATCCCTACTCATTTTGAACCATTTTGTATGGCTTATTTAGCATTTTTTCCAAAGTACACATTGTATTTTTTAAAATTTGTACTACCTCACCAGGTAAATTATATGCTACTTAGCTAGAGATTGTAAATTCTTTGTTTTTTTGTTTTGTTTTGTTTTTTCTTTTTTTCTTTTTCTGAATGTGGATCTCTAAGAACCTTAAACTATGCTGCCTTTACAGAAGACAGGGACTAGATAGATAGCCATCTAACAGATTATCAGTCATAGTTCGACTCAATAGTAACTACTACAGCTTAGGCCTTTGGAGATCTAAATACCATGCAATCCCTTTCAGTAACCAGGTCTGGAACAAAACTCAGACAATAGTATATTTTTCAGACTAGTATTAAGTTTTTGCTCCAGGTTGCTATAGATTGTGGTTAG
Organism: Spilogale gracilis; assembly: GCA_004023965.1. Classification (NCBI taxonomy): domain Eukaryota; kingdom Metazoa; phylum Chordata; class Mammalia; order Carnivora; family Mephitidae; genus Spilogale; species Spilogale gracilis. The sequence goes on from PITA01020397.1 coordinate 1,603, forward strand.
ATTTGGCCTACTAGGGTATGTAGACATCTTTACATTGAAATATCCAGCCTACTTCATAAGAAGACTTTACTATATTTTATTTTTTCCAAATTACATTTTTAAGACAATTGTCATGATGGTCACGAAGAATATCAAAGTAGAATCTCTTTACAATTTTTACTCTTACCAAAATTTTAATATCCCAAAAAATAAGCCAGCTCATTTCAATTTCCCTTTATTTCAGATACCAAAACACAAAATACATCAAGTTTTCCTCTTGAAAAAAGGTTAGAAAAGAAGACTTAAGCTCCCATATATTACAAGACAGGATAGCTAAGAAAGATAAATCTGCTAAGCTGTATGAAATATAAAAGGAAAAGATATTTGGCTACTTTTGTTTTGATCTCTTTCTACTAATACACTATGTAATCTTTCTGACTTGGATACACACACACACACACACACACACACACACATACTATCATATATTAAAGAAACCTGATAAATTGATTTAAACATTCCCTAGACATATCATATACCATATGCCTAATTTTTCTAAAATGTAAAACCCCATAAATTGAAAACAAAACAGCTAGCCACTCAAATGAAGAGCTTCTCATTGCATTTGTTAAGAGCTACGTTTAAACATTAAGAATGATAACAAGGCACACGATTACTTACAACTTTAAAATAACCTGATATTCTTGAGAACATCAGTAATCTCCTAGAATACTGCTCAAAAATCGATATTTGAGCCCCGGAATGCAACTGGGTAGCAAATCAAATAGAGTACACAAAGTGTAGGAAATATAGCCAGAAAGCCCCATCAATAACTCCTACCATACTAGCTCCCATTTGTGAACATGCATGAGTCTATTGAAAGAAGGTAAACTGCATAAGATAAATTCATATGACAATGCAGATACTTTCATTGGTTTTCAGTTCATTTATCTTCCCTATGTAAATATAATGGCATCTTCCAAACAATAATTACCTGTATAATGATAGGGAACACACACAAAAAAGACTAAATACTATGTAAATCACTAGCAAGGTTCTACCTGTTATATTGCATAAAGATAACTGTTGGTTCTTTATAGTTCTTTAAAATGCTAATATCTAATTAAGCACATTAATTACTTTCAATTTGTATGAAATTACTGTCTATAACATTACCTTATTTTACTATCTAAACTTGAAAAGAATTATTAAAATGTTGCATCCTAAAATCTATTTAAATGTCTTCTCTAAATAGCAGGCTGCTCCTCTGCAAGGCCCAAAGGATAACATTCATAAAGTCCTGCATGCAGTTGTAATTCATAGCTACTGTTATTTGAAAAATGTTTTGAAATTTTAATTCTATTTTGCCATAAAAGGTAGCATTCCACTGAGACTCCATAAAAGATAACACCTCCTTCTCAGCAAAAGCTCTTCCATTTACCAATGATTTTCATAATAATATGTCTATAACTTGCTTGTATTATATATTGGTAAGATATTTTATGACTGTTAATTACTTGACTTTCTTAAATTTTAAATGAATAATGGGTCACAGAAGCAAATTTATAAAGAAGAAGATATAATTCATTGTCCATACTGAAACACAGAATTGAGAAAAAGAGGTACTTTTGATAATCATAAAGGAGATGTAGGCATAAATAGTATTCTGAGCACACCAACATGTACAGTCACTTGTCTTTTAAACAACTCTATTTTTCTCTTTAAGTAAACATTCACATGTACAGGAAATTCTCACAAGCTAGCAACAGAGGTAGAAAATCTAAAGTCAGTACAGTATATTCCCCTCTTGCCCCTCACAGAAAACTGACCTAGATCAAAGTAAGTGGACACAATCTTGATAAAAGAGTATGTATAAGAATATGCATACAAAAAACCCAAAGCATCTAGTAGAGAATCTTAAAAAAATCTGAAACAATGTATAATCTATTACATTACCCAACAATAAACTGACATGATAGAGAAACTACTACTTGACAAGTATATGGCTCCTTTTTCAGCCAATTCTGAAAATGAATAATTTATAAAATCCAGTGGCACTAAAATCATAGGTCTTTTTCTAGTAAAAGATGAGGAAATTACCCTAAACTAATTTCTCTTCACATTTTTGAATTAGGGTTGCCTTTTAGCTATTTCAGACTTTATCATTTTGCCCACATTGCTTTTTGTGCTAAAGACATTTATGAGCTATTTATTGAGAAAGAAAGAAGAACATAAAAAGGTAAATACCATGGGGCGCTTGGGTGGCTCAGTCCTTAAGTCTGCCTTTGGCTCAGGTCATGATCCCGGGGTCCCAGGATCAAGCCCTGCATCAGGCTCCCTGCTCAGCGGGAAGCCTGCTTCTCCCTCTCTCACTCCCCCTGCTTGTGTTTCCTCTCTAGCTGTGTTTCTCTCTGTCAAATAAATAAAATCTTAAAAAAAAAAAAGAAAAAGAAAAAAAGGTAAATACCACCTCAGACCAAGCCCTGGACTTACTTTATCTAGTGCTTCCTTACCGAAGTCTCCAGCTGGTAGCTGCAGCCCTCGCCATACTATTGTTAGCATGATCCAATGAATGGATTGTTCTCTAAGAACTCATCTCCATAGGGCCCCTAGCAGCTGCAGTAACCCCAGGAAAAGATAATCTTGACATTCTTCTACAGTCTTTGGTACAGCAATTTCTAGTTTAAAGGTGCTTCCACTATCCACTTCCTCCTAAGTTAGCAAGCAAGGCATCGTCAATTTCACTTGACACATAAAGAAACTGAGACTCGGATGGATTACACCTACAGAAAGTGGCAGTGTTAAGACCAGCATTTAGTCCATGGCTCCATCCAACTATTTGATGCTCACCTCCCCTTCTGACCATGGCAGCTATAAAATTGTAGTTAACACACCAACATCAGGCTCTCAGCAAAGGACTCTCTCTAGTCTACCTCAACAGCTCAATGCCTGAAATAAAATAAAATAAAACAGCCCAACGCCCATTTCAATCCCTGAAAAAATGATCTTATTATTGAATTTGACTACTGTACAACACTTCAAAATGCTTACGTAATATATAAAATTGAGAATAGTGGGGAGAAGAGATAACCTCACAGTGAAGTAGAATGGTGGGAAAATGCTAAGGTATTAAACCTATGAGCAAAAGAGCCAACAGATCAGAAAAGCCCCTGGTGCCAAGGGTTAATGAGGAAGCTGTGGCCACATCTAGAGACTGGAGAGAGGTGGCCTTGGAAAAGGGTCAAAAATGCCATGACCCATAAGAAATTCATCTCTTCACCATTTTAAGTTCATTTTCTGGACACCAGAATCAAACGCCATAAGCAAAGGGTCAGGAAGGTATCTAGCTAGTGCTGGGAACTTCACTAATATAGAAAACAAATAGAATACTGACAGGATGAACTTCTTATCAAGAGGTGAGCTCAGGGCAGAGTGAAATATGTCAGAATCTAGCCAAATCCCTGACACATGGAAGGCACACAATAAATGTTAGTGCCTCCATCAAAGAGAAAAGAGAAACAGACCATAATACATACTTTTATTCTTATTCTTATTTGCCTGATGTACTTTCAAAAAGATTTACAAGAGAACTAGTAACTTGGAGTCAAGGCACATAGATTCTGGGTTCTATAACTCTAGTTGTCATGTGCCCTAGGGAAATTTACATCTACTTGCAGGACCAGCTCTGAAATATCCAACTCATATCACAGAATAAAATGTAAAAAGTGTTTAAAAATATCAAATTTCCATAAATATATACGAAATGCAATATAATGGGCTTTATAATCCATGATACATCAGCCCCATCCACCTGTATGTTCCAGATGTGGGATAATATTATTTCAGGAATTCTAATTTGATATCTTTCCAGGAAGCTTACTGCACAGGTTTAAGATAAATCACTCTCCTCATTTAACAAGTTGAGCAAACAACACTTCCAAGATGTTGTGTTTCTATTCAAGTCAGCAGTAGCACATATAGCCCACACTGGTTTCCATATTCTATTCCAAATTTGGTAATCTACTTATTTAAATGATGGTGCCCCCTCACTTCTGGTTAAGAAAGAATACATACAAGTTAAAAGAAAGTCAAGACATGTTAGCAAAAATGTGAACTAATGGTTATGTCTCTTTCCCTCCATTCTCTTTGACAGCTCCTCATGTCTTTCATTTTTTTAAGGCTTCCCTTTCTATATTTTCTCTGAAACATTTGGCAATTCAGTCCTGGGCACATGCATTTACTAAGATAAGTTTTTGTTGAAAGAAGAAAACTTTAACAGAGTTCAGGATTAACCTTCTTTAAATGTAACCCTATCCATAAAGGTGTAAAAGAGACTAGAGTCCAAGTAAAATGGTGAGTTTTCAACACAAAATCTCAAAAATGGTAGACACAAGCTAGTGTTTTAGCAGTGTTCCCTAATTACTATTTGTGTTCTTTCTTTTCCTTCTTAGCCACCCTTGCTTCAGCAACAAGAGATAATACTTTCAGGTGTAAGATATGAAAATCTTTGCAAACCACAATGGAAAACATGATAACTTGCATCCATGGGGACTCCCTCTGCACTCCTTCCCAGCTGCCCTCCCCAGCTGCCCCATATGCTTTTCCTTCTTTTCCCACTTGCTAATTGTGGTCTTTCATATTGAGTCTTATAGATATATTTGAGGCCACAATAGCTTAGTTGGGTAGAGGGAGAAAAAGGAGAAAGAAAAGCTGAAATTACAAAAGTTCTACTTTCTTTCTCCTTTCATGAAGGAAGTAGATACTATGGGTGTGTGAAAAGTCAGCATTAAGCTTCCTGTTGAGAGGGAGAATATGCTGGCTAATTGAACATAAAAATGAAAAAATAATAATTAAAAAAAGAGAGGAAGAAGTCTAAAGTCAACATTTCCTACATATCAATTTCACACCATGAATTACAAAATTTGTAAGTAAAATGGAAACTCACAGAATCCCCACTTAATTGTCTTGCCCACATTTACACAATAAGTGTCAGAATTAGAACTAGAACCCCAAAATACCTGGATCCAAAGTTAATGGCCCTTCCACCATACAATGATGCTTTCTATTTTCTTCAAATTGGAGACAATTCCCTTGTCCTCATTCCACAGGAAAACTCTATTAAGAGTGTGAGTGAATTTCCAGGCCCTCATATAATCAGCAGCTGATCCACTAAGTCAACCTAATCTTTTGCCAAACCACTTTTCTGAAACTGAGGAAAGAGCACAAACTAATTTAAGGAAAAGTTAGAAGAAATGCAAGCTTTTTCTTGGTGGAAGGACAGTGTAGTGTATGGGGAAATATTTGGATTTAGAATTAAAGGTCTGGGCTTGAATCCTGGTTGGGCCACGTACTGTGAGTCAGCTTAGGGTATTACAGGAATTCTCTGAGTTTAGGATGAAGATTTGAGGATTATATGACCTGTTTTACTTTCTGCATAGGTTGTTGTGAAAATCCAAATATTCATGTATTAAAACTTGAGCATAGTTCAACTATTTGGCATTTGATTCAATAACCACTTAGAATAATGCCCAGCATGCTCAATAAATGTTAGTAGTTTTATTAATTATTTCAATATGGTTCTCAATTCCTATCCTCAAACCCCTTTAACTCTCTGCTTCTATTTTTTCTCTTCTCTTACTATTCTGTAGCTCCTTTCTCTATGAAGCTTTTATAAAAAAGGAATAAGATTTTAGATCTAATGAGATCTTCTCTGATTTAGGTCCCAGATAATGCAGTTTTCAACTCATGTAATATATTGGCTATGGTGTCTGGTGACAGTTACTTGAAAGAGTATTCATTGTGGAAGTTAGATTTTAAAAAGCCTCCAGAAAACACACACACACACACGCACACACACCAAAAACTACTAAGATTAAGAAAAGACCTCTGATTTGCAGATACTAAATTCAGTCCGTTAAGAATTATTTGTGGGGGTCAAGTATTTCTAGTTGTATGGCAATAGTATTTAAAATTGATGCACTTTGCCAACAAAATGAATTATTTTTATGACTAAGTACTTATAATTTTGAGTAAAATTTTTCTGAAATCTTAAGGTAAAAGTTAGCTTGCTTATTCTTTTCCATTGACACATATTTAAAGATGAATTATAAAGACCAAATTCAAGTAGTAATTTATGATCAAGGCTGATGAAACTACACGAATACATTTTAATGTGTATTTTTTATCTTCTCCATATTCACTCATCAGTTTTCTATCTTCTATTAATGCCTTGCACGTTCACACTCATTGTGAAGAGAGAGACACCACACATGGTAGGCAGCTCAACGTGATGGTTCTGCAGTAACGACAAAAGTGAACTTTAAGTCTAACTGCTGTGACCAGAACTTTAGCTTTGTGGGGCCTGTTGTAAAAATGATTTCTCAGATATGTGATATGATGGACAGGCATTACCACAAAAACTTATCTCTGATTTAACAAACACTTCAAAGCCCCGTGAAAAGCATGTTTCCCAATCTACCTTTATGCAAAGTTGAGAAATGGCCACCACTATGACTATGTTGTTAAGTTCCCACATATATGTGTCATCTGAATAGCCTTCACAATCACCAGTTTTTAAGACATAAAGTGCCCCATAGAAAAAAAGTACAGCACTGTTCCACTAAGTACAGACAATATGACACGCTTACATGGCAGCAAACCAGGATTCCAAAACACTCACCAATCCGCCACTGCACAAAAAGGCCAAGACACTAACAGATGAGGCTGATTGACAAAGTTAATGCAGGGGTCTGGGATGATACAGGGCTGTTGTATAACAGCATCACATACTGTGATATTTTGTGAATCCTTGCAATAAAGGAACAATATTTGCAAGCTAGGGCAAAGCAATCACGGGAATAGCAGCGGGAAAGATGTTTCAGACATGAGCAGTTGGAGGGTGTTCTTCATTTTTATTTGTCCACAGGAGCCCATACAATCTTATGCTATCCTTAGGCAGTTGGCAGATTTGGAATTCTATCCTAAAGCTCACCCTCTCTCACTTAAAATCTCTCACTCTCCAGCAGCCTGAAACAGTCAACGGAGAGGTGTGATGGCCACTACTTGCACTGTGCTTTCCCCTTCCTAGTGGGACCCTGTCGAGCAGCCGCTCCTGTATTCCACTGGCTGCTGGAGGCCTCCATCCACCTGCTGTCTACAGTGAACACCAAAAGGAACAGGAGCAACCTATAAATCCTGACCAGCATAAAAGGTGCCCAAGAGAGGTGGCAGAGACTGCAACCGGTGAGGACAGACGGACTGACAACCAGACAGACAAACAGCAGCACCATCAGACACAATCCATTACTTCCAGTCTCAGAAGAGGGGAAGCCTGCAGCACCAGGGATGTGAGTGTTGCACTAGAGACAGGCAGCAGATTACCGAGGGCTCTGCCTCCCTCAAGCCAGCAGGGAGTATTTGTTTTTTGGATGAGAAGGAGCAAGGAATCCAGAAACCTGCTGCTCTTTACAGAACAAGGCTAGCTCGGGCCTTCTGAGTTAATGGACCCTTTCTGAATCTACAATCAAAGGGCAGGAGGAATGATTGGATTTCTACCCTTTTCTTGTGACCCAGCATCCACAGCACTTGCTCAATATCCCCCTCTCCCATCTGGGTGGTAGTTACACTGCTGGGGACCTATCAGTCTGTGAATGAATCCTCCCTCCTTTCCTCTCCTTCCAGGCACTGCTGCACCAAGAGGAAGCAGAAGAAAGCTTCAGTGGCAGCATCCTCTATTCAGGAGGTAATCCTTCAGGGTGGGGGGGAGGCCCTGAAGGGTGTGTTCCATGCCTGAGTGTCACCCCTGTTCCCTCCCTGCCCTTTTTTGCTCTCAGCTAACTCCAGATGCAACAGGTTCCCTTTGGCTCTTCATGCCAATCCTCTGCCCCCAGATACACATTCTGGGATAAATGGAAGACATCAAGGGATTAGTCCCAATCAGGGTCTCCAAATTCCTTTACCACCAAGTTGAAAACTTCCCTGAATATGAGAAGACCTCCCAAGGGAAGGCAGTGTCAAAGTCCCCTTCAGCTCCACTCTGTGGGTGATGTTAAGAGGGAGGAAAACCCACTCTGGATGCCAGTCTCTTGTAAGCAGTTTTGTCTGAGAATATGATAAGCAGCAGCACAGGCAGTGTCACACACCCCTGCACCACCAGCAAGGAGCCCCATCCCCTCCCCAGACACAGGAAAACGGGGCACTTGACACAGAACCCTTGAAGGATTGATGGGCTTTAAAGAAGAGGAGATGTGTGCAAATATGTGATCCCCTATTGTACTGCTTCCACCAGGAACGGAGCAGGCCCCAGGGGTGTTTTAGAAACCAGTAAAGAGGAAGCTCTATTCGGGCCAGAATCCCCATCAGCTTCTTCCATTATTAAAAACTTTGCATGGCCAATGGCATTGTATATGGTTAAGAGAATGTGTCTTCACACAGGTATTTTGTGTAGAAGACTATGACTAAAAGCTTAAATAGAAGCTGGGTAGGCAGGTTACCAAAGATGGCAACTGCCCAAAAAAAAGACCCAACCTTGATGTGGAGATGAATGAGTACAAAAATGAACACTAAAATAAGCATTTTTCTTACATAAATACTGGCACCCTCCACTGAGGGTAACCCCAACCTCCTGAACAACTCCAAGAAGAGAAAAGGAGCTGTCCTCAGCACCTCTTCATCCCACCTCTCCTTTCTTCCACTTATCCCCTACCCCACAACCTGTTTCCAGCCTGGGGCCCTGCTACCTGGGTGGCATCCGCTGTCCTCAGCTTCTGCATACCCCACCCTCAGGATGGTCCCTGTCCACCCAATCTTCCTTTGCAGCCCAGCCTCAAACCACTCTCTCCTGGCTCCTGGGCTCCCCGCTCGGTGGCATCCCCTCCTTCCTGCAGTCCCCCAATCTCTTACACGCTCAAGCCCCGCGCCCCTGGCCCCAAGGCGGGTGCCCCCGCCCCCCACCCAGCACCCTCACCGCCCCTCCCCCACACTCAACCGAGAGGATTGGGTGAGTGAGTGGTGAATGGACCGATGGAGGCACGGAGGCACGGATGGCGGGGCTGGGGTGGCTTACTTGAGCATGGCTTCTTCTTTTTCCTCCTCTTCTTTCTGCCGGTCCATCACTGCCATGATAATGTTCCTCTCTTCCTCGGTCAGGTGGCTCAGGTCGGGCAGCTCTTGCATGGGGGGAGGCACCGTGGGTGGGCGAGGACCGCGGGGCCCCACGGCCGAGGACATTTTCGTGGCCTGCCCGCCCCCTCTTCTGGCTCCCCGGCTCTCACCTTTCGGATTCACGCCCAACAGCTGCGCCCCTGCTTCCCCTCACAGAGGAGCCCTCCTGGCGGCGGCAGGAGGAGGAGGAGCGGCGGCGGCGGCAGCAGCAGAGCCGGGGAGAGAGAGAACCCAGTCTTTCATGGTTGTTTGCATCCACCCAGCCCCGGATGATGCCTTTGTTTTGGTCGCCCTAGCTAGGCTCGGGGCCGCCCGGCCGCCTCCCGCAGCCCAGTCTTGGCCGGCGGGGGCGGGCAGGCGGAGGCGCGGCGGGCGCGGCGAGGGGGTGAGGGCTCGCGCCAGGCTCCGCCGATCCCGGCGTCGCGCGCTGGGCGCGCGGGGCGGGGGCGGGGCTGGGGCCGGTGCTGCCGCTGCCCGAGCGGTGGCTAGAGCCGCCGCCGCCGCCGCCGCCGCCGCCGCCGCCGAGGCTGCTGTCAGGCTCGGCTTCCTCCAGTTTGGGGCCGAGGGAGGGAGAGGGAGAGTTTTGGGTGTCTCTAAGGCGGAGTCTCGGAGGCTTCGCTCCCGGGAAATGCTGCTGCTCTCGCAGACACAGCTGCCAGCCACTCAGTCTCGGAGTCGCTCCGCCCACGGGCACCTACCCGCCCACTCCCCAGGTCGGAGCCACGCGTGCCCCAGCATTTCCCCCCATGCTCCCCAACGTGCACGCCACATCGCTCTCTCCCCAGGTACCCCTCACCCGTGAGTCATCTTCCCTTTCCTGGTCTCTCATCTGTCATCGTCCCCAGCCCTATTTTTCCTTGGATTGCATTAATCATCATCATCATCATCATCATCATCGCTACCATCGCTACCATCTTCATCGTGAAGCGTTAATATTGAGCACCCACGATGTTCTGAACAGCGGGATGGAACACCCGCTGGACGCATTTTTTTTCCTGTGCTACAATATATTTCACATTTACTAGTCAGGTGTTTATAGCAATAACAATGTGATTTTTTTTTAAGATAATTTTGATACGCACACACCCCTCCGACAGCTTGGATTTTCTGGGTCCATTGTATGCAATGTCCTCAGTAGGACTGTTCTGCAATTTATCCTAATTCCCCGCTAAGATGCCCACAACCCAGCAACTATTTAATTTGTCATTTTGGGCTCTGAGTAACCCCATTGCATCGCATAACCACACCTCTCTGGTGCTTGCAAATGGATTATCTACTTGAATTCCTCTAATGATGCTCACTATCATCATGCACTCACTTCTTAGCCACTGTAGGTACTTCTCAAGAAATACTGATCCCAGATAAGAAAAACACCCAACCATATCCCATTGTAAGAAGCTTTCGCTCAATGTCTGGCCCAATGATAGGCATTAAGATGAGTTTCTCTTGTTGATAAAGGCAAAAATAAACAACCAATCCCTTCAAAACAAGTATTGTTGCTGGCTTTGAAACCCAAAGACTGAATTCTGTCAATATAATTATAAAGAAATCAATATAAAGAATAGTTCAGATTGAACAACACTTTCCTAGTGAATAGCTCTCTTAGAAATGGTGATGAGAGAATTGATATGTTTCTCTCCTGAAGAATTTTTTCTTTAGTTCCAGAAAGGATCTAGCACTAACGTATGTGTTTTTTCCTCCAAGCCTAACTTTGTTAATAAAGAAGAAGATGGTGACATTTATGAATCCTAAAAATCGGAAAATTTCAGGTTTGACTACTTGATCTGCCATGAATGCATCTGTTTGCTTCTACATTCACACACCTATTTGAATACTCTCGGTAAGACTCCCTACCTCTTAATTCTGTTCCTATGTCTAAATCTCTCTCCTACTTGAAAAGCTTTCAACTATTTGAGATGATTATCATGTCATCTTTAAGTTTTTTTCAGCATAAACTTTGCCACTTTATCCAACCAATAAACATGTGGCATAATTTCAAAATCTGATCATTCTGATTATCTACCTTTGGATACACTCATGTTTTTTCCTTAGCTTTCCTTAAGAGCTATATAAAAAATCAAGAACAATATCTGGCACTTAGTGAGTGCTTTATAATCATTATTTGCACGACTTAATATTGGCCTAACTTGTAGGTAACCATGTCAGTTATGATGATGTCACAGAAATAAACACAGTCTTCTAAAATTTCCAGGTTTTTTCATAAGTGCTGATGCCTAGCCAGATTTCCTCCTTCCTCTAAAAAAGAATTAATGAAAACCTTCTAATCATCTTTTCATCATTGTAAAAAAAAATGTACTTATTTTCCTCAGGCTAGCATATATTCAAGGGAAAAATGAGCTTCAGTTCTGGCTTTACTCGTATTTTTATGATTTTGGTAAAATCACTTATCCTCTCTGAACCTTGGTTTTCTCATCTGAAAAGTGGGGTAAAGACATTTGCCTCAAAAATAGAAGAGAAATAGTAGATGAAAAGATATATTTGAAGCATCTAGCTATGTGCTTGACACTGTGTAGATCTCTTGTTCTTATTCCCTGCTCTCTCCAAGAGATGTATTAGGCCATCCCTCAATTATTAATGTACAGAGAGGAGAACGATACTCTAGAAGGTGCCTATTAGTCAATGCAGAGATGCAACAGACAAAGGCCTTGTCTTCAAGAGGTTTATAGTCAAATCAATCCTCTTGAAATTCTTCTAAAATACAAATAGAGGAATTGTAAGTCCTCAGATGTCAGAACTGGCTGAATAAAGTTCTGGAAGGCAGGGGCCAAATAAACAATTAATAGTGGTATTTTTGTTTGCCAGGGCTGCTGTAAAAAAAACACCACAGACTAGGTGGTTTAAACAATAGAAATTTATTTTCTCACAGTTCTGGAGGGTAGAAATACAAGATCAAAATGTTGGCAGAATTGATTTTTTACTGAGGCCTCTTCTTGGCTTGTAGGTGGGCACTTCCTTGCCGTGTCCTCACATGGTCTCTTCTCTATGCAAGCCCATCCCTAATTTCTCTCTCTCTGCTTATAAGGACATCATTCTTATATGATGGGCGCCTTACCCTTATGACCTCATTTCATTTTAATAATCTCTTTAAAGGCCTATCTCCAAGGATAGTTAGATTCTAAGGTACTAGGGATTAGGGCTTCAACATATGAATTTTAGGGGAACAATTCAATACAATATAAGTGATTTCCATTCATTATAATTACTTCAGGAAATAGTGATTGACATGTATTATCTGGATGACTTAATGAAAAGACATCTGATCTTGATCGTCTTTATGTTCGTAGCTACTTCCTTGGGCTCCACAAGTGTATGTGAAATCAGTGAGTAAATAAATGAATAAAGGAGTGAATATATTGACCAATAAATTAGTAGGTGCCATAGTGCAATCCATCAGTGTCTCTCCTTCTGTCACAAATCTCATCCATTGTGTGGGGGTTCAAAACTAATTTCTAGAAAACACCCAAAGCAGTTGTACAAAAGTGTGTGGCACAGATGATTAGTTCCTGAAGGTACTCTATAAAAATGTCCAATAAGCTTAGAAAAATATGCACAATGCCTTGCTCTTAGAAATTCACAAGCCACCTTAGTGAATAAAATGTGTGATGAAGCAATTATTTAGTACAGTAAAGAAATCTGTTTTTACTTGGCTTTGCCTGGCATTTCCCAAATGTATTTGGACTGTAAGATAATTGTATTTTCTCCCCTCATGGGGAAAATATGCTTTAGACGAGCTTTGAGGAAAATCCTGACTTATAAGCATGGTATGCAAAGATGTTAACTAGAGAGACCATGAAAATTCCAGTGTAATTCTCCTTGCTCAACCAATGATATCTTCGGAAAATGTCTTAAATCTCTATTCTCAGTGTAAATCTCTGTATATCAGACGTGGTGAAGGACAACACTATCATTATAGTCAGAAGTAATAACTTAGACAAAGCTCTTCTAAGGTAAGTTTCTTAGCTCTACTTTCCACTGATATTCTCAAATCATCGTTTATCAAAATAACTATAAAACTGGATACCACCATTACTGTTAATTTAACTTAATAGCTGAGATTATAACCTCAAAGTGGAAAACCGCTGAAGTGGTGCTGGGTTCAAATCCTTACTCTACCATTTGATAATTGTAATGGGTTTAATACTGTCTCTCCCCCCTCCAAAATTCATGTTCATTCAGAACCTCAGAATGTGCCCTTTTTTTGGAAATGGGTCTTTACAGATGAAATTACTTAAAGAGTTCATACTGTATTAGGAAGGGTCCTAAATCCAATGGCTACTGTCCTTATGAGAGGAGAGAATGGACACACATACACGGAAGGAGGCCACATGAATACAAAAAGAGACCCAGAGAGAAGAAGGCCATGTGAAAATAGAAACAAAGAATGAAGTGATGATGCTTTCCAACCAAGGAATGCCAGGAGCCACCAGTAGCTAGAACAGACAAAGAAGGATTCTCCTCTAGAGACTTCAGAGAAAGCATGGCACTGCTAATACCTTGGTTTTGGACTTCTAGCCTCCACAACTGTGAGAAAATAAATTTCTTTTGTTTAAGCTGTGCGTACAGTTTGTGGTACTTTGTTATTGTAGCCCTAGGAGACTAATACAATATTTACGTGAGCTTAGGTGAATTAGTAAACCTCACTGAGCTAATCTGTAAAGTGAAAATAACAATACATACCTTCCAGGGTTTTGGTAAGGATGAAAGGTTGTGAATGTGTGTACCTGCTTTGTGCTAGGCACTGAGGATAAGGGAGGAAATAATGCATATAAGGTACTGGGCCTAGAGAGGATTGACAACCTATGGCCCATGAACCAACACAGCCAAAAGCCCGTTTTCTGAATAAAGTTTCATTACAACACAGCCACATCCATTGATTAAATATTTTCTATAGCTGTCTTATTACAACAATGGTAGAATAGATATAAAATGGAAGTACATGTGTCCTGCAAAGCCTGAAATATTTACTATCTGTCCCATTACAGAAACATAAGTTTGAGGAGAGGGGAAGGCATAGTAAAACACATAAGAAGAGTTGCATTATGATAATTGCTCTAGAAAATAACTTACCAGATGGACTAGAAAGTAAACTGTGGGAAGATAGATGGTCATGGGAGTCCTAAGAAGGAGTCCTATCACAAGAGATTTGAAGGATAAGAAGGCACCATACTAAGAAGGGCTCAGCACAGACTGTTACAAGCTGAAGAGTGTTAGAGACAGTGCCCTGAGTCAGGAAGGGGCAGAACTCTGGGAGGACACAAAGTAAGCCAGTGAGGTGGGATCATTTTGAAGGAAGGAGAAAATGGCAGGCGGTGAGCTCATACAGGGCCGGTCAACCATGACAAAAAGTGCTAGTTTATTCTTGTGCAATGGAAAGCTATTGAAGAGCTTTAACAAGGAATTAAGTGACATGCTATACATTTTTTAGAAGATTACTCTGCCTGTGGATGGCAGAAAAATGGGTGGCAGCAAGGGCTAGTGGCTTAGACTTGCGGTATAGTATCGTGTGTGGGAAAAAGTAGACACATTCAAGATGTTCTTTGGAAGTAGCACCTAGAAGCCTGCTGAAAGATGAGATATGAGGAATTTGTGAAGAGGAGATATTAGTTATGATTCCTGTGTGGGGTGGAGCAGGAAGTGGGTGGGTGGTGGTTCCATACACAGACGTGGGGAATGTGTGTGCTGTTGCTGTTGTTGAGGGATCAGTGGTGTGGAAGGGATACAGAGAGTCTTCCATCATTGTTGTAGTCATCATTGTCATCATCACTGTCATCTAAACTCTCAAAGAGAGAAATATATCTGTATTTAATTTGCTAATTGATCCCTCTGGCCAAAATGTTTTGTTTCGTTTTTGTTTTTGTTTTTTTTTAACTAAAGTTTTAAAAAAGAGACATGCTCTTTTGAAGATTTCCTCTCTCAAAGATTGGCCTGAGGGCTGAAGGGGCCTTTGTTGCTCTCTCCACGTTGACAAAAGTGAAAAATCCACTAGTGCATAATCAGCAGAAGTGTACATACAAATAGCATGTTCTCATAAGAGCTAAGGACAAATTACTAGTTAATTTCTACTCCAAGGAATAAGCAAGTATTGTGATGTCAGGATTCTGTACACTTACGTTATAATGATTTAAAGATTTTTAATTTTTAGAAAATGTTAACATAAATTAGTTAGGGATAGCTTCAACACCTGTTGAGATGTAATCTTAGCTAACTGGCAAACTATAAGCCTAGATTTTTTACTTCAGCTATCACCATATCCTCCTATATACTTTTCATTACCATTTTTATGACCACCGCCATAATCTATTTTATAAGAATGGCTTATATACAAGGTGATCATATGTCCTGGTTTGTCCAGAACCATCTGACTTTGTGTCTATTATACCAGCATTGTTATCAACAGCATCTCCTCTCACTTGTCATCCAGTTTGGATGATAAATTATATGGTCATCCTATTTATACATAGTTATAGTAATTTGCAAAAATATAGCCTTTCTGGCTTCAAAGAACATTTGGCTCTCAAGAGAGTTCACTGAAAGTATTTGGCTGAAATGGGATATCAGATTTTGTCTCAAATTCAGCCAAATACCTATTTTAATTTGATTTTTGGTAAGGTTCCACTATTGTCATTTATTTCAGGAGGAATTCAATGTGTGGGAATGTCTCTGTCCTTGGACCAAGAAGAAGGTACTCATTCTGGTCTCTTTTGGTGGTTCATACTAGCCTTGGACATACTTCTTCCAAGCAATTAATATTCTTAGCTATTCTTTCTTTATTTCCTTTCAATGCTTGTCTACTGATTAAAAATCAGAGTTCATGGCCTCTTTTGCATTCTTCTGAGACTGATCATCTTCTATTTTAGAACGCCTAATTGGCAATGTTTTAGAATAATTTCTCCACGTTCTGTTCTCTTCCAATTTCCTTCTTTGCATTGAGTAACTTTCTTGAGAATTACTCAAGTTTTGGTTTTATGTGATATGAAGAATCTCCATCTTAGATGCCTCAACTGTTTATTAGCTTAATTCTTTTGAGAGTGTCTTCTGTGAGTTATATTGGTTGGATTAAAGCATCAAAGTCTAAAGGCTCTCCTCCCAGCTATGCGAGCAAGATCCTCCTCTATTTACTATCAATATCTTTCTTAAAGAGTATGACAAGTTGAACTGACTTAAAAAGAAATATCAACTTTTACTTACCTGCTACACCAAAAGCATCCTAAGTGAAAATGAATTTGGATATTATTTTACAAGACTAGATTTTTTTGTAAATGCTAAAAATTTTGGTAAGTTAAAAAAACAACTTTACTAGAGTTAGCCTTTACTAACCATATTTTTGTTAAAATGACATTTTATTAAAACAGAGACCTCGGGGTGCCTGGTGGCTCAGTTGGTTGGGCGACTGCCTTCGGCTCAGGTCATGATCCCGGAGACCTGGGATCGAGTCCCACATCGGGCTCCCTGCTCGGCAGGAGGCCTGCTTCTCCCTCTCTCACTCCCCCTGCTTGTGTTCCCTCTCTGGCTGTGTTTCTCTCTGTCAAATAAATAAAATCTTAAAAAAACAAAAACAAAAACAAAAAACAGAGACCTCGACAATCAGATTTAAATAAGCATTCCTTCCTGGAATTCTCTTGACTGGAACCCAACCCCTGAGACTGTTTCCCAGCAAGTTCTTGCCTATTTTCCTATTTTCCACTCTCAAATTTGAGATGAACAACGCAACCCTACGTAAGCCAACCTTTAGAAGAGAGCTGCTGCTACTCATTTTGCCATAGCCCCAGCAGGCAAGTGGGAAAACTGGTAGAAGAATGTGGGGACTTGACTCCTTATTCTGACACTAATTAGTCCTACAAAACTGAGGCAGTAACTTGATCTTCTTGAGCTCTAATTTCCTCATCTCTAAAATGGAGACAATTATATCTCCTTTAAATATCCTAAGCATTTTTATAACAGCAATGATATTCAGTGAGCATATTATATGTTCCTGACCCATGCCAAATGTTCTACAGGCATTATCATATTTACTCTTTTCAACAGTGTGTAGGTACTATTAATATTCTTTGGGGCACTATTTAGCATGACCAGTGTAGATCATTGTCCTTCCTCAGCGGTTTGAACAATATAAGTGGGTGAATCAAGTAGAGATTGAGAAAAATATGTCGTTTAGTGAAGCAGTACAATGGACTCTGATGTGTATCATAGAATAGTCTATACTTGGATAATTTATCATTTCCATTGTAGTCACCACTGTCTTCAACAACACTGACAATTTCTGAAGTCTGCGATTACTTTGCTTCTCTTTGATTTACAATTACTTGGACTGAGACTCATCAGACTTCACCATGACCCTTAAATCATTTTATAGTGACTGATTTCCCTTTTTTAATATTTGAGGCCTGGCATCAAACTCCTGAGTTTTGACAGTGATTTAGGCATATGAGGAAGTTGACTAACCTCCCCAGGCCATATTTGGGAAAAGGTCTGTCAAAGGGTTTAGTTAGGATTTCTTCTGTCCTCTGGCCCCTTGTACTCACTTCAGGAGTCACATTCATCTGGCTTCTAATTAATCCTCGCATCCTAAGCAATAGCCTGATATTGGCCCTTTGCTGTGGATAGCCTCTACCCTCCAGGTGTATCCTGTGTTAAGTGGCCTAAGCATCTCATGTATTACAGATTAAAGCTTTCATTTTTACATATCTCACCTTTTCTCTGTGATCCACAATTTCAAAAAACATCTACATGGGGTCTCTCGCTCTGGTTTTCCCTTTTCTTCTCACTTTCTGCCCTAAATTTGAGTATTTCTCTAATTATTAACTTTAATTGTAAGTAATGTTATAATTTCCTAAAATAACTATTGGGATATCAGAACTTTTAGGATAAAATTTTCACCTGTATAGATAAGCTTTTAAAAAAAAAAAAGGAGGAGGAGGGACACCTGAGTGGCTAAGTCAGTTAAGCATCTGCCTTTGGCTAAGGTCATGATCCCAAAGTCCTGGAATGGACTGCTTCATTGGGCTCCTTGCTCAGTGGGGAGCCTGATTCTCCCTCTGCCTGCACACACTTGTGTGTGCTCTTTCTCTCTCTCTTACTAACAATAAAGAAATAAATCTTAAAAAAATTATCACCTAAAGTTGAATTACACTTCAATTATAAAAATATATTTTATAGAATATTTACTTATATCAAGAAAATTCTCCAACGATGTGCTTAGAGTACAAAAGCCTATGTATTATTTTCTTGGTAATGCTTTTAGACTCAGGAACTGTAGAAATATAGAATTTACTTATATATCGTTATTTCAAAGAAAGAAACTAATGTGTAGTTTTTTGTTTCCTGTATTTGTAATAATAAAATAGATTGTTTTCCTCACACCAGGAGGTATACCTCCCCTTTTATGATCCAAACATTTTCTAGGAACTATGAAGAAACTCATTCTAATGCCAAGAGGAGCAGAGATGATTTTTCCCCTTCTTGATCACTCTCACATAAGACTTGATCGAAGTAGAATCATGTGTTGCACACCAAATGTTAATAAATGTGATCATTTTGACAAAGGCCAAGTTTACCTAAACCAATGAAAATAAAAACAATACCTTGTCCTGGCCCAGCTGCTCAAGGGGAGAAACTGGGGTACTATATAATGCTGTTACTTCCATTTTACCTCACTAATCAATAGTCCTTGGCTCAGTTGGACCAGTAGAGAGAGAGAGAGAGACCCTATTGGGATCACTTTGCAAATGATTCATAGTGGCAGTCAATGGAAAGATTAAAGTTACACATGGACTTTCAGTTTCAGTTTTGTCACGTAAAGGATTTGAAAGTTATCGTTCCCGTCCTCACAACAAGAAAAAGGGAAAAACCAGAATGAATTCAAAGGTAATGACCTTCCTTAGATCCATCAGAAAATTGAAGCCATGGAGGAAACTGCCACCTTGAAATGTACAGAGTCAGGAAAATACAGAGAATCACAGCTGAATCAGCTTAATGAGGACAGAACCAATAACTGGTAGGAATACTTAAGTGGTAATTGTTAAAGACAAAATTGTTAAAGAGAAATTGCTATAGGTTGACTGAGGACTAGTGTGAGAATGAGAAAATCCTGGAAACTGTAGTCTTACAGGACCTCTCACACATGCTTCATCAATTTTACCTTTAGGAACCCCACGAGGTTCTCATAGAGAAGAGCCAAGAAAAGTCCCTTTATGGCTCCAGAAGGGGATGGAGGAAAGTAAGCATTTTGAAATACACCCTGAATGTTCTTTATTAGGGCAAAGATTTTACCATACCCTTATCCCACTTAGGGAGAAGGGTATTAATCCAACTGTAGAATCTTCTAGCCTTGCTAGTCTCACCTAAGGGGATGAGAGAAATCAAGAAGCACTTGTGAAAGTCACAGTCTACCAGTTCAGTTAAAAAAAAAAAAAATTAAACATAAGATTGTAGAGCATGCCCCTTCCCCCACAATTTATCACCAAATTAGCTATCCTAGCATAAGTAGAGTGGATGTGAGCTGCAAAAGCTGCAAGAAACATACACTATTTCCAAAGGAGTTCCTAGGGGCTCCTGAGTACTCAGTGAGTGAAGCATCTGACTCTTGGTTTTGGCTCAGGTTATGATTTCACAGTCATGATCTCAGGGTCCTGAGATTGACCTGTGTCCAGCCTTGCACTGGGCTCCACCCTCAGTGGAAACTCTGCTTGAGATTCTCCCTCTCCTTCTGCCCCTGCCCCCCACCCACACACTCTCTCAAGATAAATATAAATCTTTTTTTTTTTAAAGGAGTTTCTAGGGAAGCTCAAAGACAAAAGAGGAGACAAAAACAAGGACCCTAAAGGAATCTGAAAACTCTGGTAGTTATAGCTACAGAAAATATTAAACATAGCATAACTCTTAGCTAAATTAACACAATTTCACACTAAAGTTTTTTTATATTGGTTCTTGTTACTCATATATCACATTTGGGTTTAACAAAAAGTTCCAAATCAAGCTAAAAGATAAGAAAAAAAAAAACATCCAGAAAAGACAAGGAAAGCATCAGGACCACATTCAGGTATGATACAGACTTTAGAACTTTCAACAGGAAATTGAAAATAGCATGATTAAGGGGTCTAGAGGAAAAAGCAGACAATATGCAAAAGCAGATGGGTAACATAAGCAGAGCAATGAAAACTCTAACAAACAATTATAAGGAAATGCTAGAAATTAAAAGACACTGTAATAGAAATCAAGAATGTCTTTGTTAGGCTTAGCAGTGGACAAGACAGGGCCAATAAAAGAACCAAGGAGATTGAAATTATGTGAATAGAAACTTTACAAAGTGAAATACAAAGATAAAAAAAGTGAAAAAAAAAGAACAGAATATTCAAGAGCTATGGAATTATTTTAAAAGGCGCAACATATGCATAAATACCAGGGGGGAAAAAAGAGAGCACAGAAGAAATATCTGATTAATAATGTCTAAGAATTTTCCAAAATTAATGACTAGACATCAAATCACAGAACATGATCAAAACTACATCTAAGCATGTCATATTCAAACTACAGAAAACCAAAGACAGAAAACCTTGAAAAATCCAGATGGGGAAAAAAAAGCCACTTTGTTTATAAATGAACAAGGAAGAGAAATTTAATATGTACATCAGAAACTATGTAAGTAAGAAGAGAATGAAGCAAAATATTTAAAGTATTGAAAGAAAATTCCACCAACTTAGAATTCTATATCCAGATTAGAATTATCCTTCAACAGTGAAGGATATGATCCAGATATGAAATTATCCCTCAAAAATAAAGGAAAAATAAAAGACTTTCTCAGATAAAAAAAATAGAGGAAATTAATTTCCAGTAGACCTGTCCTATAAGAAATGTTAAATGAAGCTCTTCAAGAAGAAAAAAAGCAATATAAGTAAAAAATTCAGATCTACATAAAGAAAGAAAATCAGAGAGGGAGTAAATACAAGTAAGACAAAATCTTTTAAAATTATACTTAGTTGATCTAAAGGATAATTGAATTAATGATAGATTAGTTTTAAATGCATATTGCAATTTCTAGTGCAACCACTTACCTAATTAAAAAAAAAACAAAATTAGTATTCTAAAAAAAGACTGAAAATGAAATCATATAGATTCTCAGTTACATCCAGGAAAGGCAGAAAAAGAAGGAAATAAGATAAAAGAACACTGAACAGTCCAACCAATAGACAATAGACACAGATAGGGTAGATATCAATCCAACTATACCCAAAAATCATTTTAAATATGAATGGTCTCAATACACCAAATAAGGACAGAAGATGGTCAAAGTGAATAAAAAACATTCAACCATGTGGTCTATATGTAATTCACTTTATTATTTTTTAAAGACTTTATTTATTTATTTGAGGGAGAGCAAGAGAATGAGAGAGCATAAGAACAAGGGGGAGGGGAAGAGGCAGAGGAAGAAGCAGACTCCCCACTGAGCAGGGAGCCCAATAAGAGGCTGGATTCCAGGACCCTGAGATCATGATCTGAACCAAAGGCAGATGCTTAACAAGCCACCCAGGCACCCAAGAAAATCATTTTAAAATACAGAGTCATGGGGCACCTGGGTGGCTCAGTTGGTTAAGCGACTACCTTCCGCTCAGGTCATGATCCCAGAGACCCGGGATCGAGTCCCACATCGGGCTTCCTGCTCAGAGGGAAACCTGCTTCTCCCTCTCTGACTCCCTCTGCTTGTGTTCCCTCTCGCGCTGTGTTTCTCTCTGTCAAATAAATAAATAAAATCTTTAAAATAAAATTAAAATAAAATACAGAGTCACATAAGTTAAAAGTAAAAACTGAAAAATATATAAAATGCTATCAATATAACTAATCCAAAAGAAAGCTGGAGTAGCCATATTAATTTCAGACAAAGCAGACTTCAGAGCAGAGAAATTTCTCAGAGATAAAGAA
This sequence comes from Spilogale gracilis, assembly GCA_004023965.1. Classification (NCBI taxonomy): domain Eukaryota; kingdom Metazoa; phylum Chordata; class Mammalia; order Carnivora; family Mephitidae; genus Spilogale; species Spilogale gracilis. Next base: position 23,680 of record PITA01020397.1, read on the forward strand.
TGGCATTGCATAATGATAACGGGGTCAATTCTCCAAGCAGACATAACAATTCCTAGACTGCATAACTCTAACATCAGAGCATCAAAATATGCTACAAAAAAATCGATAGAACTTCCAGGATAAATAGGCTAATCTACTATTATGGTTGAAGACTTCAACACCCTTCTTTTGGTAACTGATAGATAAAGGAGGCAGAAAATTAGTAAGGATGTAGTTGGCCTGAACAGTGCTATCAATCAGCTTGATCATATTGGCATTTATAGACTACATTCAACATCAGCAGAATACACATTCTTCTCAGGCTCATGTGGAAGACTGAGTAAAACAGACCATATTCCTGGGCATAAAATGCACTTAAGAATTTAAGTGAATGAAATTTGAGTAAATTGAATTTAAGTGAATAGAAATAATATAAGGAATATTCTTAGACAATGATGGAACAGAATGAGAAATCAATAATAGACAGATAGCTGGAAAATCCCCAGCTTCTTAATTGAATAACCACTTCTTAATAGCATATGGGTCCAAAAAAAGTCTTAAGAGAAATTAAGAAATATTCTATTCTAAATGAAAATGAATATATAACTTAGAATTTGGGGGATGCAACAACACAATGCTTAGGGGAAAATTTATAACATTAAATTTAAGTATTGTAAAAGAAGAAAGATCTAAAATCAATAATCTAAGCTTTACTTTATGAAACTAGAGAAAGAAGAACAATTTAAGCTTAAATCAGGCAGAACAAAAGAAATAAAAAATTAGAGCAAAAATCAGTAAAATAGAAAACAGGAAAAGTATCAACAAACTCTAAAACAACAAACTCTAAAAACTGAGTCTTAGAAAAGATCAATAAAGTTGATAAAACCTCTATGCAGGCTAATCAAAAATAAGAAAGGAGAACAAAAATTACCAAAGTCAGAAATGAAAGAATGGCCACCACCACCAATCTCACAAAGCTTAAGAGGATAGTGAATACTGTGAATAACTCTGTGCTTACAAATTCAATAACTTAAATGAAATGGACCAATACCTTGAAAGTCACAAATGACCAAAGCTCACACAAAGAAAAACAGATAATATGAACAGGCCTATATCAATTAAATAAGTCACATCAATAATAACCTTCCAAAAAAGAAAGCACGAGGCCCAAATGGTTTCACTAGGGAATTCTGTCAAACATTTAAAGAAGATATTATATCAATTCTTCACAATCTATTCCAGAAAATAAGAGCTAAGGGTGTATTTCCTAATGTGAAGCCAGCATTATCCTAATACCAAAAACAGATAGAGGCATCATTACAAAGGAAAACTGCAGACCAATATTTTGTATGAAGATAAAATGCAAAGATCCTTAAGTAAATATTAGCAAATCAAGTATAATAATGTATAAAAAATTATGCCAAGTAGCATTTATTTCAGGTGTGTAAATGGAATTAATATTAAAAAACCAGATAATGGAATATATCATATCAACAAGTAAAGAAGAAAAAAATGACATGACTATGGTGGATTCATACAGAAAAAGTATTTTACATGATTTTGTCATTTTAAAAACACCAAAAATTTAAATCATGAAAGAAATATTGATAACCAGAATTTCTTAAAAATATTATGAAAAAATTCTCAGCAAAAGGGGAAAGAAGGAAACTTTCTTAACTTGATAAAGAACATCTACAAAAACCATACAGCTGTCTACTAAACAGTGACAAGCAGGACACCTTGATAAAGAATATCTACAAAAACCCTATAGCTAACATTCTACTTAATGATGAGAAAAAGGACACTTTCCTCCCCCTTTAGATTGGGAGCAAGGCAAGGATATCCCTTCCCTCTACCATCCAATCTCATATTGACTGTCCTAGCTAGTGAAATAGGCTAGAAAATAAAACTAAAATAAATAAAATAAAATAAAAGACATAAAGATAGAGAAGTAAGAAATAAGACTGTTTTTGCTCAAGGGTGACGTGATTGTTTATGCAGAGAATCCCAAACAGACAAAAAAAAAAAAAAATCTCCCAGAACTAATAAGTGATTATTGTAAACTGATGGGATCTAATTGATTTCCTATATACCAGCAACGAACAACTGCAATTTGAAATTTGAAACACAAATACTATTTACAATAGCACTGTAAAAAGAGTAATGCTTTGGTATAAATCTAACAAAATATGTACAGGATCTACATGCAGGAAACCACAAGATATTGATGAGAGAAATCAATGAAGATCTAAATAAAAGGAGAGATATTCTTTGTTCATTAATAGACTCAATATTGTTAAGATATCAATTCTTCCCAAATTGCTCTACAGATTTAATCTAATTCCAAACAATATTCCATCAAGCTGCTTTTACATATCTACAAACTGATTCTAAAGTTTATATAGAAAGACAAAAGACCTAGAAAAGCCAAAACAATACTTGCTAAAACACTACAGTAATTGAGACAGCATGCTATCGACAAAAGAATAGAAACATAGATAAAACAAATTATAGAGTCCAGACCAAATTCACATTACTGTCTTTGACACAGGAGCAACACAAATCTTTGACAAAGGAGCAAAGGCAATTGAATAGAGAAAGAATAGTCCTATAAGCAAATAGTGCTAGAACATTTGGACATCCATATCAAAAAAAGATAACTGGACATCAATCTAATCCTTTTCACAGATATAAATAATGACATTGAAGGAATGATCAACAGAAGAAAAAAATTGATGTTAGTCTTTTTTAAAATTAAAAACATGTTTTCTATGAAAGATACTGCTAAGGGAATGAAAATAAAAGCTGTAAGTGGGGAGAAAATGTCTGCAAAACATGTAACTGATAAATGACTCTGTATCCAAAATATACAAAGAAATCTTAACACTAAACAATAAAAAAAACCAAATCAATTAAAATATAAGCAAGAGATTTGAACAAACATTGCATCAAAGAAGATATACAGATGACAAAAAAGCATATGAGAAACATGACTTATCATTAGAAAATTGTAAAACAAAATAGTGAAATATACTACACAGCTATGAAAAGAGCCAAAAAAAACAAAATAAAAATTTAAAAACAATAGAACCCCATAAAACCGAAAATACTGAAAAGGGTTCAGAGCAAAAGGAATTCTTGTTCATTGCTGGTGGAAATACAAAAGGTACAGCCAGGGGCGCCTGGGTGGCTCAGTTGGTTGGGCGACTGCCTTCGGCTCGGGTCATGATCCCGGAGACCTGGGATCGAGTCCCACATCAGGCTTCCTGCCGAGCAGGAAGCCTGCTTCTCCCTCTCTCACTCCCCCTACTTGTGTTCCCTCTCTGGCTGTGTTTCTCTCTGTCAAATAAATAAAATCTTAAAAAAAAAAAACAAAAACCAAAAAAAACCCCAAAAGGTTCAGCCACTTTGAAAGAAGGTTTGATAGCTTCTTGCAAAGCTAAACATAATTATACCATATGATTTAGCACTTACCCTCCTAGATATTTACTTAGTTCAGCTGAAAACTTACTTCAAACTTATGAAAACTTACTTTTTATAGAAGCTTTATTCATAATACCCCAAACTGGAAATCACCAAGACATCCTTCAGTAAATGAATGGATAACCAAACTATAGTACCTATATACAATGGGATATTATTCAACAGTATAATGAAGTGAGCTACTACGCCATGAGGAGACATGGATGAACTTTAAACGTATATTGATAAGTGAAAAAAGCCAGCCTGACAAGGCAAAATAGGACATGATTACAATTATAATAATCTAGAAAAAGGGAAAAATATAGAGACAGGAAAAGATCAGTGATGGCCAGAGAAAGGAGGAGAGGAGGGTTGAGTTGGTAAAGCAACAATGGAATTTATAGTGCAGTGAAAACTATTCTGGATGATTCTGTAACGGTGGAGACATGACATAATGCATTTGTTATAATCCATAGAGCTGTACAACATACAGCAAATCTTAATACTAAAAATATAAAGAAATGAATTAGGAGGTTCAAGGAAGTTCCCAGAGAGGAATGCAGATTGGGATAAGAGAATCTAACTGTATTATAAATGCATGGAACAACCTCTCTGGGGAGAGTAAGGGTAAAAGGAGCTGATGTAAGTAACTGTCAAAATGAGTGGAGTCTGAAAGACTAAAGGCAAAAAGAACTACATGTAAGCATTATCCTCTAGCTGATAACATAGTTTCCCATGGAGATACAAGTTAACAATTCTGATACTGCCCTACATACATACTATAATTGAACAATTAAGAAATCACATGGCAGAATATGAGAACCAGGTTTCTCACTGTTGGAGTGAGAGTTTATAGATAAGGAAGAAGAACCTAGAATAATTCATGTGCTGGTGGGTTAGAGTTGGATACCTCAGTTTAGCTTAATATAGATATAGGTGGTTGCATATAGAAATATTTATAGAAATGTGTATATGCATATCTATATGCAGGCTAGTATGCACAGATATATTTCCTCAGTTTGTCAGCTGAGAAAGCCTAAAATAAATGACTCCTGAATAGCAATGAACACACCAACACCCAGATCTCGGCTCCTAATTCCTTTCTCCAACCAAAGGAACCAGGGATCCTTGGAGGAAAGGATAAGTCTACAGCAGGAAATATACAAAATAAACCTGGAGCATCTTATAGTACCAGAACATACAGAAGTGCTCAAAAACAACAACTACAACAAAAACTTACCTTAATGAGGGATATATCTGAGGGACATAGCAATCACCCGAAAGAACGTCTAATGGTCAAAGCTGGAACAATTTGAGCAACAAGATTATAATCCATATATAAATATGGGATTATAACCCAAAGAATAAAATACATACCTATGAGTCCATACTGATATACATAAATGATCATATCAATCAATAAATGGGGGAGAAAAACAAACCTCTCATGCAGAAGAATTCCAAATGATTTATATAAACACTTCACTCTCAAGAAGGTGGAGCATAACTCCCTGCTCTTTAAGTGTGAGCTACACATAGTGTGACTTCCTCCAGGGAGCATAGAATGGAAAGGAGGGGAAAAGAGTAACTTCATAGTGGCCTGACAAACTCTGCTTTGGCCAAGTAATCAAGGTCAACTTCTACAGTCATAACTCATGTTGATCTTATGCATCCTTAATATGAGGTGATGAAAGTGGTGCCTCACTTTTGTGTCTTTCCTCCCCAAAATTCATAACTCCTACTTAGTCATGAGAAAAACATCAAATAAACTGTGATAAAGGGGCATCCTAAATATACCTTCCCAGTATTTCCTCAAACTGTCCAGGTCGTCAAAAACAAGGACAGCCTGAGAAACTGTCACAGCCAAAGGAGACTAAGGAAACATGACAACTAAATGAAATACACTGCCTTGGATGGGACCCTGGAACACACACACAAAAAGACATTAGGTTAAAACCTAAGAAAATTTGAATGAACTGTGGACGTTAGTTACAGTGCATCAATACTGGTTCATTAATTTTAACAAAAGAATGATACTAATGTAAGATGCTAGTAATAGGAAAAATTGTGTATAGGTATATAGGAATTCTTTATACTATCCTCTCATTTTCCTATACATCTAAAATTGTTCTAAAAAAACAAAATCTCTTAAAAGAAATTGCCTGGTACTTACCATCTTATTGTGAAGTGGAGAATGGAGTACACAAAGGCCCAAGGTGTAGGGCAGTATGTAGAGAGTGCTGGGTTGATGGCAAGCCTCTAAGGAATAGAAGGAGTGGAAATGGTGAAGCACACTTTCTAATTGGGAGGACCTGTGAATGCATTTTAGAAGAAAAGAAGTTTGAGCAAAACGTTGAAGAGTTAGAAGACTGATAGAATCAAATGAAGAAAGGATCCTGAGCCATTCCAAATGGAAAAAAGCATGAACAAAAGTATGGAACTTGAAAAGTCCAATGAGTATTTGAGAAAAACAACTGTAGACTGGCCTGAGGCCAAGCTGGTATCATCAAGAGTAGTTGAAATTGAGTCAGTTTGGGACTGAATATAAGTATCCAAGACTAGGGACTAAGGGTTTTGTTTAAGAAGTGAAGATTTATAAGTAAGAAAAGGATACTGAGTGATCCAAAAAGAGGAAGGATCTGGAGATGGCGGCATGTATAGAAAAAGGGGAGGGGTCATTTATGTGGCCATTGCCGTATGCCCATGGGATGGCAAAAATATGAGAAAGGACCATACAGTGAGATGGATATTGAGGAACTACATAAATGAGGGAAAGAAAAATCAAAAAGTGCAGGTGAGGCAGGCACTGCTTTTTGCTTACGTAATATTGATTCTCTCTCATCTTCCCTGTTAACTATAAACCACAATTTTGTTGAGGGTGACAATGCTTTCAGTGAAAAATACTGCTCAGACTCCTTTGTTTCTAGAGTGCCATGTTTTCCAGTTTTAACCAATGAGATGTAAAATGAAGTCTAACAGGAGAACATGTGGTTTCCTGATAAAACAAGATAGTCTGTTAGCACCTCCCTTTGTCTCCATCCCCACCTCCCTTAATTCCTGAAAGGAACATAAATGTAATGCCTAGAGCCATAGCAGCCATCATGTAGACAAAAGGAACAATGCTGCCTTTACCTTTACCATTGCCTCTACCACTGGTAAAATGAGATATGTTCTCAATACCATTGTACAGCTCTCTGGATCCATTTTACATGACAGGAAGATAAAATATTTAGGTAAGCCAGTGTGTTTGGATTTCTTTTACTTTCTTAAAGAGTCAAAGGTGACCCTAAGAGTTTTATCCCTAACAAACTGGTATATAATGTCTTGTTAATTTAAAATCCAGGGTAACTGTGGTAAGAAGTAAAAGAGGGTTCTACTCCTAGGAGGGAAATCTTCAGGAATAGGGACATCACAAGTGATATTGGAGCCAGGACATTGTGCATCATTAGGTATATTTTCATTCAGGTTGGAAGAGCCTGAAAGTGCTTTGTACACTGACATGTTGGGTCCACTGTTCTCTCTACTATAGAAGCTACACTTCTCAAACCACTTCAAAATTAAATAAGCTGTGATTCATTCATTTCCATATAGTGCTGGTGAAGAAGATAGAAGGCTCCTGTCTAAGAGAGCTGGATCCTTCTGGTTATAAATGAGGGGGGCCCATGAGAAAAGGAATGGCCTGTTTTCCTCACTGTTTTATCACTTGGGCTTCACCTCTGCCTCTCACATTCACCATCAGTATGGATTTGTCCCAGGTGTAGATCTTTCAAAGGAAGGCCACATAGAATGGCTTATATGAATCTAATTCACTCCATCTTTTCTTACCCCTGAGCTGCTAGAGCCCAGAAATAATCATTACTACTCAATTCCTGTCTTCAGTCCTCAATATTTCTGGTAGAAAAAGGACTATATCCTGACATCAGCCACCAAGCTTTCTCTTACACAAGCTGCAGTGAATGCACGGCAAGAGATTTTGACTATTTTGCAGTAGTACTTCCACCTGTTGGGAAGTACTTCCACCTGTTGGGAAGCAAGCAACATACAAAGTGCACCACAATCATTAATTACTTAATTCAGGAAATATTTATTGAATGTCTACAATTTTCCTGGCACTATTTTAGGGACTGGTGACAGAGAAGTAAACAAAACATGTAAAAATCATGCCTTCATGGGTATATATATGGATAAGTGAGATGGAAAATAACCAATAAATAGATAAAATATATGTGTGTTAGAGATTATGTCTCTGAGAAAAATATTATGAAGAGTAGAGAGAATGAATATTGAAAAAAGGAAGAGTGGATAGTGCTATGTTACCTAAAGTGGTTGTTTACATATCCCAATCTTTGAAAGAAAAGGAAGGAAAGAAGGGGGGAAGGAAGGAAGGAAGGAAGGAAGGAAGGAAGGAAGGAAGGAAGGAAGGAAGGAAAGAAGGAAGGAAAGAAGAAAGGAAAGAAGAAAGGAAAGAAAGCAGGCAGGCAAGCAGAGGTTGTTGGATAATAAGGTTCTTGAGAAAACACTAAGCATGACCTGAGGGAGGAAAAGGAGGGAGTCATGCAGACAACCAAATATGACAAATGGATTATGAACTTCCCCAAGGCAGCAGACATTCACTCTTTCCGTGATTAGACCAATATATTTACCCTGCAAGTGCATTTCCATTGTCCTATGCAAAAATTATTTACTATTGCATACTTGATATTGAAGATACACAAGACTGTAGCAAAGGAATTAAAGTGCATAAGATACTATAAGATTATATAGTAATAAAAATATAAGTAACATGGGAAAATGTAGATATTTTATTTTATTTATGTAAAAAATATTTTATTTATTTATTTGACAGAGAGGGATCACAAATTGTCAGAGAGGCAGGCAGAGAGAGAGGAGAAAGCAGGCTACTCGCTGAGCAGAGAGCCCGATGTGGGACTCGATCCCAGGACCCTGAGATCACTACCTGAGCCGAAGGCAGAGGCTTAACCCACTGAGGCACCCAGGCACCCCAAATGTAGATATTTTAGTGTTAAAAAAAAAAGCTGTGCACAGATACCTAACTTTTTGTTTATTAGGCAAATAATAATTTTTTAAGATCTTCCTGTAATTACAATGATCTGATAGTACAGGAAAAGATAAAGCAACAAATTATTGTTGATTCCATTGAGTAAACTCTAGAAATATATTTGAAATACTCACACTTTATTTAAAGCTGGTAAAGTAAGTTGTTGTACACCTGAGCAGGATGCAATCCTCTGTGTGTAGCTTCATTTGTTACAGCAAATCTGCAAATAAGTAGAGGCAACCATCAGCAGGTTAGTGAAGTTCATGGATTTTTGTCTTCAAAGTTTCCAGGTCCTGCCCAAATTCTGACTTATTTTTATTTACATCATAAACTCATATAGTACCTGCTGTATGTCAGGTACTGAGCTTCAGTGGTGATGATGGTGCTGCTAGTAATAATATCAATGTTACTGTTTTAGATAGTGAAGGATCAGATATTATGCCTCAGTTGATCTCCTTAGCAACTTCATGTGGTAGCTAGTACATTTTCTAATTTTTGAGATCCAGATACTGCAACTGAAATATGTTATGTCACTTTCCCATCATGACAGTTAGGAAGTACTAAAAATGATATATGGAAGACTAGATCTGTCTGATAATACCAATTTCAATCATATATGAGAAGGCAAAGCAAAAGCATAGGATAAAGGACACTTAAATTATATTTTATGTAAGGCCTATTTTGAAGGTAAACTGGAAATAGCTATTTGGGGGTAATGTGTGTTTGAGGAAGAGCGAGCAGAGATGTGGGATGTTTGAGTTTCCAAGCTTTGTAAAGAGGGCCAATGAGGCCCTGCCCCAGTTTAGTTGCTAAAGCCTGTTCCTGGGATTGTTTTCAGAAGCCAGCTTATTTCAGGATTGACCAGCTTCCCTCTGCTTCCTCACATTACCATCCCTGAGAGTAGGTCAAACTTCTGTCCCTGTATCATTATAGTAAGCCTCTATGTATTGGTTTTCTATTGCTGTTGTAACAAATTACCACACACTTAGTGGCTCAAAACAATAGACAAATATTCTATTATAGTGCTAAGGGTCAGAAATACAAATGGGATGCACTTGGCTAAAATCAATGTCAGCAATCTGTGTTCCTTCGGGAGGCTCTAGTGGAAAATCTGCTTCTTGCCTCTTCTGGTTTCTAGGGTCGCCTGCATTCCTTGGTCCATTGTTCTGCATACTCTGGCATTTGCTTCCATTGTCAGATCTTTTCTTACTCTCCCACCTCTTTTCTTACTTTATAAGGACTCCTGTGGTTATGTTGGATTTACATAGGTAATCGAGAAAAATCTCCTGGTCTCAAGAGCCTTAACTTAATCGCATATGCCAAATTCATTCTGCCATGAAAGTCTGGAGATCAGGAGGTTCACATCTTAAGAGGCCATTATTCTGTCTACCACACTCTTCCTTAGCTGTGCTCTTAGTTTTCCGTTCTGGACATGGTTGACATTTTATTTTAATTTGAATAATACTTCCAAAAATCATCCCTTCCCTCAGCTGTCTTAGAATATATCCCGGGCCATTCTCCTGTGTCCCTGCTCTTGGTTATGATGTTTTAGTCAAGTGTACTCCAGTAAGTTTGCCTGTAAGTGCTCTTCATTGATGGCTTTTTAAAGAATGACTTCTCTAAAAAAAATGTTTGTGTCTCTTGATGTATTATCCTAGAAAAATCAAATCCAGTCCTAATCACCAGCAAAAAGCCTTTAGTTAGCTTAAAGTTGTAAGTCAAACAAATATATTTTGTCTCATGATCATTTTTAGATTTAGCACAACCATATCGTGACTGAAATACTCATCAAAAATAAAAATACAGGAAGATATCATGTGTATCCCAGACGAAAAGAGCAGAGGAGTTCTTCACCCCAAACCACATCTAAATATTAAAATAAATGTCACTAATCGCACATCCTAGTGCATAAGGATGTGTGTGAGCACTCAACCGAGATCCGCCATCAACTCCATATCCTGTACAATGAGACATGTCAGAAGCTTCCAAGTCAAATTACCTGAAGATGTGTGCATATTTTTAAAAAGATTTTATTTTATTTATTTGACAGAGAGATCACAAGTAGGCAGAGAGGCAGGCAGAGAGAGAAGAGGAAGCAGGATCCCTGCTGAGCAGAGAACCTGATGTGGCCTGGATCCCAGGACCCTGAGATCATGACCTGAGCCAAAAAGGCAGAGGCCTTAACCCACTGAGCCACCCAGGCGCCCTGTGTGCATATTTTTGATACGCAAGAGTTCAATGGTAGAATTGGACTTCATGAGTTCAATGAGGAATGAAGTACTCTGATTTATGTGACAACAAGGATGAACCTCAGAATCATGCTTCGTGAAAGAAGCCAATCACAAAAGAACTCATATTGTGTGATTCTGTTTATATGAAATGTTGTAAGAAGGCAACTCTGTAGAGACACAAAGTATATCAGTGTTTGCTGAGGCTAAGGGTAGAAATGGGGAATGAACGTAAATGAACACAAGAATTCTTTTTGAAGTGATGGAAGTGTTGTAAAATTAGGTTTGAGGATGGTTGCCCCACACTAAAAAATCATTGCATTCTATACTTAAAATGGGTAAATTTCATAATATATAAATTTACCTCAATAAAGCTGTTAAAACAGAATAAAAAAGTTCAATATGTTGCTTGTCTACCCAGCATTTATTTCTAAATCTATTTCCTATAAAAACTAGCATATAATGATGTTTGGTGCGATATATTTTACATTAGAATTATAGAGTTATAAGCAGCTTATTTGTTTCTCTGTTTTTATGCCAGTACCATGCTGTCTTGGTAATCACGGCTTTGTAATAAAGCCTGAAGTCAGGTAATGAGATGCCCCCAGCTTTGCTTTTCTTCTTCAGCAATTCCT